>ML107669.1:6611-115405 GCA_003697995.1 Taxidea taxus jeffersonii | reverse complement strand
GTCTGCTGCCAATCTAATATTTTTACCATTGTATGTTACAGACTTCTTGTCCCATGCTGCCTTCAGGATTTTCTCTTTGTCGCTAAGACTTGTAAATTTTACTATTAGATGGCGGGGTGTGGACTGATTCCTATTGATTTTGAGGGGTATTCTCTGCACCTCCTGGATTTTGATGCTTGTTCCCCTTGCTATATTAGGGAAATTTTCTACAATAATCCTCTCCAGTATACCTTCTGCTCCTATTTCTCTCTCTTCTTCTTCTGGAATCCCAATTATTCTAATGTTGTTTCGTCTTATGGCATCACTTATCTCTCGAATTCTCCCCTCGTGGTCCAGTAGTTGTTTGTCTCTCTTTTGGTCAGCTTCTTTATTCTCTGTCATTTGGTCTTCTATATCACTAATTCCTTCTTCTGCCTCATTTATCCTAGCAGTAAGAGCCTCCATTTTTTACTGCACCTCATTAATAGCTTTTTTTATTTCAACTTGATTAGACTTTAGTTCTTTTATTTCTCCAGAAAGGGCTTTTATTTCTCCTGACAGGGTTTCTCTAATATCTTCCATGCCTTTTTCGAGCCCGGCTAGAACCTTGAGAATCGTCGTCCTGAATTCCAGATCTGACATATTACCAACGTCTGTGTTGATTAGGTCCCTAGCCTTCGGTCCTGTCTCCTGCTCTTTTTTTTGTGGTGAGTTTTTCCCCCTTGTCATTTTGTCCAGATAAGAATCCGCTGTTCTCCTTGTTAAGTGAACTTGGTCTTGGCTGGATTTCTTGTTGATCTTCTGGGGGAGGGGCCTGTTGTAGTGATTTTCAAGTGTCTCTGCTCCAGGCGGAATTGCACCGCCCTTACCAGGGGCCGGGCTAAGTAAGCCTCTCAGGTTTGCTTTCAGGAGCTTTTGTTCCCTGAACGCTTTCCGTAGAGTTCCGGAGGATGGGAATGACAATGGCGGCCTCCCAATCTCTGGTTCGGAGGAGCCGAGAGCTAGGGGCCCCAGTCTTCAGTGCGCCTTCAGAGAAAAGCGCCTAATCATTCCCATCTCCCCAGCCTCCTGCCGCGCTTGGAGAAAATCGTGCGTCATCAGTCCCGTCTCACTGGCTTCTGGGAGCGCTCCGAGCTCACCCAGCCTGTGACCAAGCGTCTCTGTCTCTGGCAGAGTCCCACCTGGAGCCTCCAAACCCCGTAGATCCCTGAGCTCTCCCGGGTCGGAGTCTCCCCGGATCTTGTGGGGACCTCTCGCACAGAGCACCAGCCCGTGTCACAGAGTACCGGTCCGTGTCACAGACCACGGCTCTAGGAAACAGCTCTGTCTCCGCAGCTGGTTTCCCTGCCCTAATACCTGTGAGCTCTGCGACACTCAGACACCCCCGATCCTTCTGTGACCCCGTGGGACCTGAGTCCACGTTGTCCCTGTGAGGTCTTCACCCCAGTTTAGCCTCTGGAGTGATGTCCCTCCGTGGAGCAGACTTAAAAGTTCTGATTTTGTGCTCCGCCGCTTGCCGGGAGCCGGCCCCTCCCCCTGGGGTCTATCTTCCCGTCGCGTTGGATTCACTTCTCCGCTGGTCCTACCTTTTAAAGATTTTATTTATTTATTTTTCAGAGAGAGAGGGAGAGAGCAAGTGAGCACAGGCAGAGGCAGAGGGAGAAGCAGGCTCCCTGCTGAGCAAGGAGCCCGATGTGGGACTCGATCCCAGGACGCTGGGATCATGACCTGAGCTGAAGGCAGCCGCTTAACCGACTGAGCCACTCAGGCATCCCTGGTCCTACCTTTTAGAAAGTGGTCGATTTTCTCTTTCTAGAATTGTTGTTTTTCTTCTCTTCAATCTCCTGTTGGATTCGTAGGTGTTCGGAATGGTTTGATAGGCTATCTAGCTGATCTCCTGCTGGCTGATGTCTTCTCAGCCTGCTACTTCTCCGCCATCTTGACTCCTCCCCAGTTCCTTTGTTCCTGTTTTAACAATCTTCACCAGGAGTAGATACCATCTCAAGAAGGCACTTTCTTTGCTCACTCATAAGAAGCAACTCCTCATGTGTTCATGTTTTCTCAAGAGGTAGCAGCAATTCAGTCCCATATTCAGGCCCCACTTCTCATTCTACTTCTCTTGTTATTTCCACATTTCCTGTTACTTCCTCCATTGAAATATTGAACCCCTCAAAGTCATCTATGAGGGTTAGAATCACCTTCTTCCAAGTTTCCATTAATGTTGATGGTTTGACCTCTTCCTAATAGCATCTAGAAGAGTGAATATTCTCTGGAAAGTTCTTAACTTACTTTGCCTAGATCTACCACAGGTATCACTATCTATAGCAGCTACAGCCTTATAAAATACATTTCATAAATAATAAGACTTGAATTCTTTGATCCATGGGCTGCAGAATAGATGCTTGTGTTAGCAGGCTTAAAAACAAAATTAATCTCATTGTATATCTCTAACAGTGCTTTTGGGTGACCAGGTGCATTGTCTAGAGCAGTGATACTTTTTGAAAGGAATCTTCTTCCCTGCCCCCCCCCGCCTCCCCGCTCCTGATCAGTATTCTCAATAGTGGGCTTAAAATATTCAGTAAAGCATGTTGTAAACATATGTACTATCACCCGGCCTTGGTGTTCCTTTTATAGAGTACAGGTAGAAGAGACTAAGCATAATTCTCGAGGGCCCAAGAATTTTTGGAATGGTAAATAAGCATTGGCTTCACCATAATAATCACCAGTTGCATTAGCCCCTAACAAGAGAGCCTGCTCTTTGAAGCTCTGAAGCCAAACACTGACTTCTCTCTAGCTCTGACACTCTTGGATGACACTTTCTTCAAATATAAGGCTGTTTCACCTACATTGAAAATCTGTCATTCGTTATAGCTAACTTTGTTAATTATCTTAGCTAGATCCTCTGGATAACTTTCAGCAGCTTCTAGATTAGCATTTGCTGTTTACCTGGCAATTTTATGTTGTCCGGGCAGCTTCTTTCCTTAAATGTCCTGAACCAAACTCTGCTATCCTCAAAATTTTCTCCTGCAGCCTCCTCACCTCTCCAGGCTTTCACAGAATTAAAGAGAGTTAGGGTTTTGCTCTGGATTGGGCTTTGGCTTAGGGGAATGTCGTGGCAGATTTGATTTTCTATCCAGACCAAACTTTCTCCATATCAGCAATAAGGCTGTTTCACTTCCTTACCATTCGTATGTTCACTGGAGGAGTACTTTTAATTCCTTCAAGAACTTTCCCTTTGCATTCACAATTTGGCAGTTGGGTGCAAGAAACCTAGCTATTGTCCTCTCTTGGCTTTCAAAATGCCCTCCTCACTAAGTTTAATCATTTCTAGCTTTTGATTTACAGTAAAAGACATGTTCTTCTTCCTTTCACATGAACACTCAGAGGCCTCTGTAGGGCATTAAATGGCCTAATTTCAACATTATTATATTTTAAGACATAGGAGACCTGAGAAAAGGGATACATACATGGGAATGAGGAGTCAGAACACATACAACATTTAACAATTAAATATAATGATAATTATAAGATTTGAAATATGAAAATCATGAAATTGTGACAGAGACATGAAGTAAGCATGTGCTGTTGGAAAAACAATGCCAATATACTTGTTCATTGCAGTTTTGCCACAAACCTTCAATGTGTAGAAAATGTAATATCTGTAAAATGTGATAAAGTAAACTATAATAAAAGGATGTGTGGCTATACTTGTGATAGGTCTTTGTTCTCTATTCTAAATCTATGGCTTTCTGTCATCTGTTTTTACTCTTAATTTTCATTGTAGTTCTCTTTGTTTTTAACTTCTCAAATTCCTTTATTATATTTTAGTCAAATCATTCTCTTTTGAGATTTTTAAAAAGTAGTCTTTGTTTTTGGATATTTCCTCTTTCTTGAGATTTTCCTATAGCACAAGTCTAGCCTAGTTTGACATAGATGGATAATTTAGAGGTTGAAACAACCTCCTCAGAGCAAAAATAGATTTCCATGTTTCCATGTTTCACAGAAAAAAATTATCTTTACCACATAACTCAAAAAAATCTTTAAACTACTCAAGTTCTTTAGGGGAAAAGTTAAAGGAAAGTGTTCATATATAATGCAATTAGGAAACTGAAAGTTTCTCATATCCTTCTGAAAGTCATATTTTCTTTATATAAACTGTCAATAAATGTCTATATAAGATGTCAATAAAATGACATTCTATTTAAAGTAGAACTATGCTACTTTATTTAATATCTTAAAAGAATGAACAACCCACATATTTACATATCAAGTTTGCTAAAAGAAGACATATTGAAAATTGGACATTTGTAAACAATACTTTATTAGACCTTTGCAGACCTTCAAATTTGTGGAAGTATAAAATATATAAATCCCCTCATGAAATATTATATTATTTTAATGATTATTTAATTTTCAAAACAGCAAAGTATGAAATAATATTCATTTAATCTCAACAGCTTTAACTTGGAATCCATTTTTTTCTAGTAAAATAAACTATATTTTATAACTTAATCTATCATTATTGTAGTTATATTAATTATGAACATCAATAGAATTGGCAAAGCAAAAACAATAATGATAAATGATTGTAATTGCTGCTATATCTTATGTGCGTGTGTTCACCACAAATAGCATGAAAGTATATTTAGAAGCAGATTTTCTTCCATTACTGAATGGTGCAGTTCTAACTGAAATTTATTTTGCCTGTGGCTCATCACTTTGTATTATCTGACCTGGTAGGGGAGACTTTCTCAGTTTTGTATTCAACTGATGACCGCTTTCCTATTAGCTTCAAATTATGCAAATTAATATGCTTCCAAAAATTTCTGAACCAATCATTGCTTTTAAAATTGGTTGCTTCAAATGCTATGCTGGGATGCTGGGACCTTCAGCACTGATGGTTACATGGAAACCTTTTTTTTTTTTAATAGGCTTTTAACTTCTTCCCAAATTATATTTGCATCTAGAATTACATGTTTCCTATGCACATCTTCATACCACACATTATCTTCTTAACTGTTATAAGTTATTATCTTTTAAAGTATGAACAACTCTGTACAGGCTGGAGCATTTTATAAAGTAATTTATATTTATTTCTAGATAGAGTTATCTGAGATAGCTACATAGAGTTATCTGAGCCACAACTGGATTTATCAAAACTATATTATATATTTTATATATCTACATATCTATGTTCCAGTTAAGGAGCTTTGTTTTCATAGTTTAATTTTCATATCTTACAAGAAGTATTATCCAGCTCTTCTAGGTGGTTTTCAAAAACACATGTTATTATTTATTTATTTGTTTATTTTTACTTTTAACCCAGAGTACTAGATATGGAATGCATAGTTGAAAGGAGCAAAGCCCAACTTAAACATAGATGATGTTCAGTTTTACTCATTAGTTAAGTGAAACAATCCTATAGTAGAAACTCCACAAAAATTACAAATAAATATCACAACATAAAGACACATGAGTGCATCACAGAATTCTTTGGTCTCTGCCCAATACTAAAGCACTTGCTTTTAATTTCTAACCCTAACCCTGAATACCAAGAACATAACTGCATTTAACATATTCTTGTAATACCAGTTGGATAGATTTCAAATTATTCTCATGCCTTCAGCAGGGAGGGAGAAACAGGTAGGCACTCATTTCTGCTCCCTAACTCCAGGCTGCACCAACACAAGCTAGTTTATTTTACCTATTCTACATATTTGTTATACATAAAAAAAAAGGATACACAATGATTAATTGAAGATGAAACCACTATTGAAACAGCAAAGGTGCTACCAATTTTTAATTCGTTTGGAATCTACATTAATAAATATTGATTTAAAAAGTAAACTACTATCCTTCCCCAAAATTTGATCACCAAATGATCAAATGATAAAGAGCTAATATAGAATATATTTGAAACTGTTCTTTTGCAGTCACATGATTTAAGACACATTTAATTAGGCTATTTTTCTCTGTCTCATATCAGCAAGTAAGATCCAAGTAAGTGAATCAAACCCTACTGATGAGGTTTCTAATTATTATTTTTGTTTTATTCTTGTGCAGGGCAATCTGTGAGCTAAGCACCCTACAATCTGAAAATCTTCTTCAGAACCTAATATTCTAACAATCCCATTTGCAATTTACTATAGCCAGAACATTTGTAAAAGTGTGTAAATACATATATGAATGTGTTCCTGAATATATTTTTCATTCCCATAACTTGTCCCTGAGATTTGAATGTCAAATTTTTAGCAATATATTTTTCAGTCATATAGGTTTTTTTTCTTGCCAAACTTGTATGAGAATTATCTCAGAAACTTTATCAATATTTAGATGTTTGTCTGATTTTTTTTATGTTTTTTTTTAATATAGCAGTTTGGGAATTATTTTGTAATATTTTGTAAGATCCCTCAAAGGATTAGTCTGATTACCAATATTTGAGAAACTGCTTCAAACAAAATTTAACCATTTGAATACCATTATCAGGAGCAGAAGAAACAGAATCAGTATAACTAGGCATTTGAAGTTTTGTTCTCATGTGCATATCTTAGATCCTCTTTTTCCTTTTTTTCCATAGGCCACTGGCTTTAGAGTTTGAGAGTTTGGCAGTTTGATCATCCAATACTCAGTTAGAGCCCAGAATCTTCAGATATAACAGGTTCCCTAAGTGAATCCTTATAACTGGATTCTTTTAATAATGAAGAGAAGGTAATTTTTCATTTATTTATTAAGTGAATATTTTGATTTCTTAATATTTCCCTTAATTTCTCAAGACAGATGATTTTCATTATCCTGTATCATACCTCACGCTTGGCTATGTTTCCCTACCCAGTAATAAGATGGAAGATATGCCACAAAACTAATTCTGAAGACTGTGTGAAGGGCTACAGAAATGAGAAGAGTGAATCTTTACTCGGATTTACAAGTGCTCTTTCTTCCAGTAAAGAAAGGAAAAGAGGAGGGAAAAGAGAAAGGAAATAATTTTCATATGCCATCTCCTTCACATACTTAATCCTCTGCATAACCTACTCTTTTTTAACCCATGGTTTGCATTTGAGAATTCAGAGTTCCCAAGAGTATAAGTAACTTAGCTAATAAGTTCATAAAGCCAATACATGACAGAAGTGGGATACTAACTGAGATTTTTCTGATGCCAAGTCCCATGAACTATTTTATACTATGCTACAAAAAAGTATGGTAGTAATGGTGGAAGAATAGAAACTTTTTATGTAACACTGGAATGAATTCATTATTTGATCATTCTCTTGGTAAGACTTGTGCTGCGAATGTGTGAAATTTTGTTCAATACCAACATTAAAATCTGCAGCTTTTTAAATTTTTAAAATATATTTCCATTTTTGGATACCATATCATAAAATAATTATTTTATTACTGGGGTATATTTCCATATTGAAGTAAGGATTTTAGGGAAACAGAAAGTTATATTATATTTCAGGAAAATTTTGAAAGATGAATTTGAAGGAAAAATATGAAACACAATCTGTAAAAGATGTTCCCAGAATATTTGAGAAATAATAAGAAAACCTACTAACTTATTTTTTAAAAATTTTATTAGTTATATTTTTTAGAGAGAGGAAGAGAGAGTGGAGGGGTAGAGGGAGAGAGATAACTATACACTGGGTCCAGGCCCAGCGTAAAGCCCGATGTGGGGCTTGATCTCCCAAGGGTGAGATCATCACATGAGCTGGAATCAAGAGTTAGATGCTGAGTCAACTGAACCATAGAGATGCCCCCAAATACCTACTAACTTTAATCATAAGTATGTAAGGTCCCTCCCATGCTAATTTTCTTTTAAAATTTTTTTTCCATGCTCATTTTCTATCAGATAGGCATATTGAGTATAACATAATTCAAATTTACCAAATTGTGCAATTATGATACAAACAATCTGATATAAAACTTGGATTGCCCTGATAAAGTATATCTTGATTTTATGTTTAATACTGAAGTTCAATGAGAACCTAGTAGGGAGTGTTCTGTTTGAGGGTATTATTTAAACCATCTACAAAGACACATTTTAGATGGTTTAAAATTTATTTTTATTTTTGTATTCTTTAAGGTAAGGTAATGTTTCTATATCAAAAATATTGACATTGTGTAAGTCTGCTCAGGTCAATACCTTTCATTTATTTGTAATCCACATTGGATGAATGTACTTATGTGTTTCTATGGCTGCAGTCAGACTTTGAAGCCCATAAATCATTTTTCTCATTTTTCCTGTCCTGAATCATTTAAATCCTTCTTGTCCTCATTTTTTCTTGTTTCTCCCTCCTTTCTATTCTCCTTATTTCATTTTGGTTTTCATATTTCTGTCAATTTTCTTAAAGAATTATGTTTAAACAGAAGGATGCTACATTGACAACAAGTGGGAATTTCTATCAGCAGACACAAAATGTATTCCAGCCCTTGTCAGTTGTCATCACATTGACACTGTCAAGTACAATGCAGTTACAATAGTTGAGTTTAGAACACCTCAGTCATAAATTCTGACAGCGGAATGAACATTGGTTTGTGGAAGAAGTCTGTAAGTAGAAGCCTCTTCACATATGAAGGGGAAATCTTTAAAAATTTAAGTTAATGATAACTTGAATGGAAGAAACTCCCTGGTGCACACCCCTTAACCATATAAATCTAATTTAGATTAAATGTGAAGGCTTAAAATATTTTCATTTTAGTTTAAGTTCTCTGGATTCTGTTTATTTTTGCATCTACACCTTGTTTCCAAATTGACTGCATTATATCTGGTTATTGTAATCATCTTTGTACCACATAGTCAAGTACTATGCTTACTTAGCACCCAAAAGAGATAGTCATATAGGATGCTGAGAATTTAATGGATATTGTTTTACACTGAATGGATTGTTTTAAAAATATTATTTTATGTAATGTTTAGCTCTTTACATACAATTTAAAGGATCATCCTTTTAAATTAGCCATTGAACATAAATATAATTCATTTGAACAAAACATAATATATGGTAATATAATTTACTTACTTTTTAAAAAAATTGGAGTAGTTACTTGCTTTTAGAGAAATAAGAGGTCTTGGGCTTTATTTCAGATTATATTGCTCTCTAGTAGGGATTTGGGGTAAGCCACCACATCTTATTTTCTTCTAATTTCTACAGCAATAAAATGAAGTATATAAAATCTTTTTTTAGAAAGGGTCTATGATTTAGGTTATAGGCAGTTAAAAAAATAAAACACTTATACAGGGTGAATAAATCTCCCTGGATAGGTAATTTTGTTCAACTACCTTTTCTTTTGTGATTTCATTTCAATATTTTTCTCACATAGCCTGGCACTGACCAAATGGACAGATGAAAACAGCATATATATTTTCACTATAGTCAAGTCCTATAAAGATACCATGGTCTCACTCTACTGATGCTTGGATTTATTCTATATCTCAAAGAGGTACGCAACCTGGGAAGCAGTGAGATAGCAACCCTTGATCTCAGATGTGTTCTTTTTGGTTCCTTAGTGGGCCTCTACCTTTATTTTACCTTATCTGTATGAATAGTCAGATACAATAATGAAACAATTTTCTTTGAGTAACAGAAGATGGTCAGTAGCCTATGATAGTGAAGTAGTAACCATGATTAGCCTGTGCAGTTTTTAATGATGTCGCTGAGCATAGCTGAAGAATCAACTTACTACTCTAATAATTTTGCAAGAGAACAATTGATTGTATTAATAATTTGAGGAGCAGTTATTACCTCATGAGTGGCCAGAGTGTAAGGATGTTTGCTTATCTCTAAATCAGTGATGACATGTGGGAAGGTATTCTTACACTGGATTGTGGAGTTTATAAAAATAGTACAAAAACAGAGAAATTGTGAAAAGTTGTCAGCATGAAGAGGAGGTTAGGGCCAGCAGGAAATATTAATTAGCAAACAGTCCTCTTACTTTAAGCTTCTCTCCCTACTACGTACCTCTCCCTACTACCTCTCCCTTCACCTGTCTTGATTCTGTTACTTTAGTGTGACTTCCAGCATTATGTTTTGCATGACTAGGAAAATACTCATATAATTGTATAAGTTAAAGCAACTATGTGATTGACCAGAACTATAAGAGATAAGGAAGCCCCATACTTTACCTTATAGAATTTGAAAACTGCCTTCAAGGTATAACTTTTGCAAATGATAACACAAATATCTTTGCCCTAAACTTTAGATCTAGTGCTTAGACTTGGGCATATGGTTGTTTTCATAGGCATTTTAACTTACTAGTCCTAATATATGTTTTCTTTTTATTTTACAATTTACATATATAATGGTTACAAAAACTGCACAGGATAAGATGTAGAGTGTGATTCAGAAGCTGACCAACTGGCTGCCAGCTTTATTTTAGTAAATGAAGTATGGTTTCCTATGTCATTTCCCAGAGTAAATGATTTATTATAAAAACCTGCAAGTATCTAGATGCTAGTTTAGTGAAGAGGCTGAGGCAGATGGATTCTAACAAAACGAACAGCATATTCAGATGTCAAGTGGATGTATATAGTTAAAGAGTATAGTACTTTTAAAGAAGAAAACAAAATTCAATATTGCTAAAGAGAGATTAGGATAAAGAGTTCTTGAAAGATGTAGCTAAATAGATAAAAGAAGAGCAAGCAAAGAAACCAAAGGAAAGGATTATGATTTGACTTACTCTAAAAGCGATGGAGGGTTCATGGGTTTTCAACAGGGAATGTTTGATGATTTTCCAAATTTGGGACCCAGGGCACTATCTACTTCACACCTAGCATTATTGAGTACAGGAAGTTGCAGGGGTAGAATGAGGGAGACCAAAGCTACCATGACTGTCAGAGATTATGTGTACACATTTGAGGCCAAAGTCCTGAAGAACAAGGCCAAAGGCTCTAAGGCCAGAGAATTGGGCTGTTGAAACTCTGAATCTTGGAAACAAAACATTCCCTACTCTGTTTTACTAATAAAAGTATTTTCTTTCAGAAAGAGGCACTCACTCACTTGACATGGAATTTAGCTATCACACCTACATAGATGAACCTGCAACCTAAACTAGCCAGGATATCCATAATAATTAGCTCACAGGTAGACATGAATTAAACAGACACAGTTATTTAGGGGCAATTAAGGTGGATACTGAGGGAAGAGGTTAGTTTTTATTATTCCTTAATTGTTAGCTAAAGCACCATTATAAATCTACAAGTTTTAGTACTCATTTCTGTCATAACATAAAGATAAATTGACTGATTTTATGTAAGCTAGTTAGAGATTTAATGCCATCCTTTATGCCTGCATATATACTAACTTATCTGTGTATTAGTTAAAAAAACATTGGTATCAGAATATAATAACACTTATGGATTCTAAATATATGTATAATTTCATATAACTATATGTATATATGGTGTAACAGGATAACTCATAATTTCCAAAAGAAAAATCATAACCAGAATATATTAATTAGAGACCACAGCTAATTAGAGATCACATAGCTAAAATATATTGAGTCTGTGTCATATGCTGAAATGTAGAGATAAGATGAACTAACACATTTTAACAATTTAAAGTCACGTCCTAATGGTGTATACAAATATTTAAAGCACATATGAAATCTATGAAATGTATTGTGTGTTTAAGAACCTTCAGTCCAGCCTTTGTATTGATGTCCAGTTTTAACATTAGATCAAAAATGCTTTGTCCTGAAGCAGAGCAACTTTCAAATGTTATTTACACTCCATATAAGATTAGTGCAAAAGTCTTAGGATTTTCTGAGTCTTTTGTAAAGTTTGCTTTAAAGGCCAAAGTACATACTTCTTTATTCCAGGTGACATATCTTGTTCTCACTCATAGATTAAATACCAGATGCCAACTTTGTAATGATGCATGCAATGAATATACCTGGACAGTTCCTTAATTGTTTGGTCAGAAGAAACACCCTGGAAAATGTATGTTATAATATCAACATTACCTTATGTTATGTATTTCCTAAAAGAGGGAAAAGGAGTATCATCCTCAATACACTGAATAACATCTAACATGGTATTCTACCTGTATAATTCATTAAAAGTAATAAAAACTATGTGGATGTTAATAATTATGTATTGCACCAATGATGATTGCAATCCACAAAAATATTTACCACTTTTACTCAAGGCTATATGGAGCCACTGACAATTATATAGATAGGAAGCACAAAAGTAATTTAAATCTACTTTTAAATTTTAGGTAATTTATTTTTTTTATTAAAGATTTTATTTATTTATTTGACAGAGAGAGGGAGAGAGAGCAAGCAAGCACAGGCAGACAGAGTGGCAGGCAGAGGCAGAGGGAGAAGCAGCCTCCCTGCCGAGCAAGGAGCCTGGAGCCCGATGTGGGACTCGATCCCAGGATGCTGGGATCATGACCTGAGCCGAAGGCAGCTGCTTAACCAACTGAGCCACCCAGGCATCCCAGGTAATTTAATTATATCTATTAGCAATTACTAATAGGTTTATTATACAGAAAAAAAAAACATTTTTGGAACATTTTTTGGAATTCTACATTTTTGTTTTGTTTTGAAGTCTCCATGGAATTAGTTTAATGGTTATGAGTACATCATACACCTATGATTCAGATAAATGGAATTCAATTAATGACAAATCAATAGGGAAACTCAAAATGTCTTGTTAGTTTCTTTGTTTGGAACTTTAGTGTTACAGGGACCCAGATCACATCAAGCATATAAATTTGCTAACTACCTGTGGGTTGGGTAATAGGCATAGAGACCTTGGTCTCCTGTAGACCCTGCAGTGGTCCATGAACTGGCTCCAGGGCCTTTCCACATGGTCTGGGAGCCCCTGAAGAACACAGGATTAGACAATCAGCCATGGATGAGAGAGGCTTGGTGGAAGTCCAGTAGTCCAGTAGAGTAGTTCCAGCACATGTTGGAAGAAACAAATTCAGGTTTGGATGCATTAGAGAGGGTAAGAGGAATAGTCTGACTTTATATAACACCTTTCTCAAGGTGGCAGAGATCAGTGCCAGAAGACCAGGTTGGCCCATGATTTCTCACTGGGAGGAAGGGACTGCATGTGACTAGGCATCCAGATTCCCCAGCTGTGCAGGCTGCTACCAAAGAGACCAATCTCTCTCTCACCCATAAAAAGTACTGAGTTGTGAGCTGCATGACTGGGGCAATGGGAGATGCTGGGAAGTATCTGATAGGAGTCTCAGGAGGCATTAAAGGAATGTGGGTATGGATCCTGCTAACTGCATTGTGGATTCCTTCAGGAGGCCTGTCCATGAGCTGCTGGGGATGCCTCACTTGTGGATCGCCCAAACTGGCCTATGAACACCCCTAATGCTTTGTTCACCTCATCCAACACATCCCAGGCTGTGTGGCCAGTTTGTTGTGCACCCTCCACTGGCTGTGTAAAGAATGAACTTTGGTAGATGGCTAGTAAGCCTGTGTAGAAAATCAGTCTAAATCTGCAAGCCAGAAGAGATCACAAATCCGAGCTCATCACTAAGCATCACCACTGGGAAAGCAAATGGGAGGCTGTCAGCAATCTGCCTGGCATGTTGCAGGATTGAGAGAAGGCACATAAGCTTACAAATTCTGCCGCAAGAGGAAGTGTAAAGCAGGTATGTCCATAGAAGATCAGAAAAAGCCTCAGAAACCCTGACAGGGCATAAGGTATTTCTCTACTGCGGTCAGTCTTTAAAGACGGAAGGGAGTGACTGCTACTTCAATTACAAAGAAAAGCAAGGGCTAGACTTCAAGAAACATGAAAATTGGGGCACCTGGGTGGCTCAGTTGGTTAAGCCACTGCCTTTGGCCCAGGTCATGATCCCGGAGTCCTGCATTGGGCTCCCAGCTCCACAGGGAGTCTGCTTCTCCCTCTGACCTTCTCCCCTCTCATGCTCTCTCTCACACTCTCTCTCTCTCAAATGGATAAATAAAATCTTAAACAAACAAACATGAAAATCAAGGAAACATACCAGCAACAAAGAATCACAATAACTTTCCCATAATCAATCCCCAAAACATGAGCTGAATTCAAAACAGTTGTTTCTTCTCTTGTGATGAGAACTTTTAAGAGCCACTCTCACCAACTTTCTATATACAATATAATACTATTAGCAATAGTCACCATGCTGTGTATTGCACCTCTTATTTACTCTATATCTGGAAGCTGGTTCTGTCTCTTGCCCTTGCCCAGCCCAGGTCCTGCATGGGTCTGGAGGGGCTAGACACCATATGAAGGGCATAGTCACTGCTGAGGCCACCACACTGCCCCAGATGGAGTAAGTGCTCCCAAGCAAGACAGCACCTTCTCTTCAGGCTGGCCTGGATTTTGTCTGACCTCCACCAGCAAGTGCTAGGGTGGCGGAGGGCAGAGAGGGCACCTAAGGGCAGGACCTCCTGCCACCTGTTCCCTACACTGCACTCTCCAGACCAGCCCACTCCCCTCAGCCCGCCTCTGGTGAAGGCACAGAGTTGATCAGCCCCTCAGTCACTCATGGAGTGAGCCCCAGCTCCAGCAGAGGGGCAGTAGCCCCATCAGAAGCCAGCCTCCAGGAGCAGCAAGCTGGTATCAGACAAAAGGGCCAGTGGGGCCAAAGTCGAGAGGACCTAAGGTCCCCCAGGAGAGAAAACACAAGTGCCGGGGCACCTGGGTGGCTCAGTGGGTTAAAGCTTCTGCCTTGGGCTCAGGTCATGATCTCAGGATCCTGGGATCAAGTCCCGCATTGGGCTCTCTGCTCAGCAGGGAGCCTGCTTCCTCCTCTCTCTCTTTCTCTGTCTCTGTCTCTCTCTCTGCCTGCCTCAAAATCTTTAAAAAAAAGAAAGAAAGAAAGAAAGAAAGAAAGAAAGAAAGAAAGAAAGAAAGAAGAAAGAAAAAAGAAAACACAAGTGCCACTGCACCTGCTGCGAGAAGTTACTGAAAATCCTCACACCTCAAGGCTCACCTTAAAACTCTCACAGGTGGGGCGCCTGGGTGGCTCAGTGGATTAAGCCGCTACCTTCGGCTCCGGTCATGATCCCAGGGTTGTGGGATCGAGCCCCGCATCGGGCTCTCTGCTCTGCGGACGGCCTGCTTCCTCCTCTCTCTCTGCCTCTCTGCCTCTCTGCCTCTCTGCCTACTTATGATCTCTGTCTGTCAGATAAATGAAGCTGGTGGCACTGCAACAAGCTCTCCTGCGCTCAAGGGCCAAACAAAAGGCACATACGTGCTCAGCTGCTGGGGCTTTGAAAAGAGCTTCAGGACAACAGTCACCTGAGGAGATGTGCGCGGCAACTGCCATCTGCCACCACCACCACCACTGCAGCAGTGCCGTGCAGGGTCCGACGGTAAGCTCAGCCCCTGGCAAACTTTCAAGAGCTTCATGGCCTCTGCCATGGGTCCTGTGGGCCTCAGGCCTGAGGACCCTCCTTCCTTACTAAAGCCTTGAGAGGATGGTCTTGCTTCCTCTCATGATTCCATGTCTATCCCTTTTGTAAAAAGAAAGGAGAACTTAATGAAGTTAACAACAATATTTCCTTCACTTTAGGTATCAAAGTAAATTTGGAAAAAAAAATCCCCAAAACACCATCTATAAATTACATGATAGACATATACACGAGGGTGAGTTCCAGTGGGTTAACTGATCCCTCTTTCTCAGAAGAATCGTGTTCCGTGGGGGTCAGTGAGGATACCTTCTTCCTGCAGCCATACTCTACATATCTGTACTCTGAAATTTTCTGTGCAGTTGGAGCACACACTGGGGACAAACCACCACAGGTAAAGCTTGGGATCTAGTCTGTGGGTTAGTCCATGGATCAACTTGGAGCTGAGAGTTCTGCTTCCAGGGCAGATGGTTACGCAGAGGATCCTGTCTCCTCTTCTTGCCCACCAGTGCAGCCTGTAATCTATGTGCCAGTGGGCCTGGCAGGTCTCAGAATGCACAGATTCTGAGATGAATGCCTTTAAGCCATAACATGCAAAAGGAGGCCTCTGCCTGAGTGGGGGCACAGAGTTACCTGAATTTCTAGGGGGTCCTGCTTGTCTCTCTCTCCCTGACTTAAGGAAGGAGACTCTAGGAGAACTTGGTGCTGATCTCAAAGCCCTGGTCAGGCATACCGTCATTCCATTTGATGTCCAATACGGCAAGCCCATGATACACCTGTCTGGACCTCCGCCTGTCAGTGGTAAACACCCCTCACAGAGACGCCTGCTACTCAGTGTCCCTGAGAAAGGCACATGGGGACCTTTCACTATTATCCCAGTGATATAATACCACGTGGGTGTTCCCTAAAGGTCCCACACCCATCAGCATCATGTCTGAACCTGCATCTGGTCCAAGAGCACCAGCCTGCACCTCTCCCGCCAGCTGTTGTCTTTGCACCCTTGCCTCCCTTTTTTGTCCTAAAAATGTACTTCTCACTTGACACACCTGGACACATTTAGTGATATCACAAAGGAAAGGAGGGAGTACTTCCTTAGAGCTCAGTTTGCACAATGCTAAAGAAAGGGCCAGTTTTCAATAAAGTAGTACCTAAAAAGTGTGATTTGCAAATGGGTAATTGGACAAAGTTGGCAGATTTTGCCTGGTTCTCTGTCTCCTGTGATAAATGGGGTGGGGAGGCAGATTTTAATACCTGTATTTAGCTAGGGATAAAATGGCATCGCTCCCTACCACTAAACTAAGATCTAAACAGCTCCAGGGAACATGGTCAAAGCAGGAAGGAGCAACATCTCAAAAAATGGGGAATTAGCTTGATCACTTGTTAATCAAAATTACTTCACAGGGGAGCAGAAGCAAAGGGACTCCAAGATGGAAGTTCCCTTAACACCTACCCATGTTGTTTCAGTTGCCATTACATTTCCTATAGGTCCTCAGGAGGCAGTCAGTGGTTGGGAAGGTGGGTAGAAAATAGAGTTTGGGAAGCCATGAGTTCTTGCCAAAGCTGAAGAGCCTGGGTTGTGTGGGTGTGGTCATTTAAATCCTTGAAAAGGAGCCCGAGAAGCTGGGATAGGTTGTCTGAGGCCCAAAAAAGTGAAGAGGTGGATCTCTCCACTGGGAGCATAGGGCTAATACCGTCAGGATGTCTCTTATCCTCAGTGGACACTTAGTATTTTTCTAGTCCCAGAAAATTCTTAGGAGTTGCTCATTATCCTCATAGAAAGATGGCTATTATGCAGTGAAATAGACAGAAAAAAAATACTTTCTTTCCAAGCACTGGCCACCTTCCCTTCTGGGAGTGGCCAACAGGGAAGAGCTTGAGGTCTGACTTGGGGATGGAGGTTAAAGTCAAGAGGAAAAGAAGGCTATGCAGTGACTTTATTAGGCTCAGACAGCTCAGATGAGAGCATCTCTCTTATGCCAACTGATCCCTATGAATAAATAAGATTAATTAAATAAAGGGGACTAAAAAGAGCAGCCAGAGGCATAGTTTCCAGATTAGATTCTCACCATCTCAGAGATATGCACGTGCACACACACACACACACACTGAAGGGGTAATGAGATAATCCAGGATTGGCTGCCCCATCCCAGGAACATGTGGGATTGAAAGCCTGACTGAAGATTGCCACCCATGGTCTAGCACGGTCATGGAGCCCAGAGTGGTGGAGGCCAGCAAGGCATGTGTGGTGGAGAGTGGTGATTAGTGAGGACTTCGAGGCTGCTGAGGTGGTGACACTGAGGACTCTGGCACTAGGATCTGGACTTTCAGATTTTAGATATGGAAGGTTTTTCCAGAGAGCTGTCCAAATGCATGAAACTCTCCATGTGTGGTACGTGGAGGTCTTACTCTTTGTCATGGGAGAATTTCATGTCAAACACAGCTGGCTGGGGACACACCAACTCCAAAAGCATGTTTTCAGTCCTGTGTGTGGCGTGGGACCCTGTTGCTCATGATATTGGCTAGCAGACCTCTGGTATTACCACTGCAGATGCTGGCCAGTTTTTCATTTGGCTGTTAATGACTACAGCTGGCACAAGTAAAACTTTCACTGCTCCTCCTCACAGCCTGGCAAAGCTGGTTCATAATCACGTTCTTTTTAGAGGAGATAAAATTCTCTAAGGTACTTTAGCTTCAGTTCCTGGATGTGCTTACACTGTCACTCCTCCAGATCCTGCTACGTGCAGACGCACTCATCATGCGGGTCCTGGATTTCTGCCTTCACCCGCAGCTTGGCACAGAGCTTCTTGTTTCTTGGTTATGAATCCACCATCGCTGCATGGATGGAACATGGAGGTGTCCTAGAGCTCCTTGGTCTCCTCATCTCGGATCATCATCTCCTGCTGCATTTCCTGCTCATGGCATTTCTGCTTAACAATCACCTGAGTCTTCAGTTCCAACAACAATTTTTTTCCCTGTCCTTAATGAGCAGCTTGGTCTTCATGGCCTTGTACTTGGCTCTGAGCAGCTCTGCATTCTGCTCCTCCTGCTGCAGATCTTCCAGGATCTTCTCCTCTGCCAGCAGCTTTTGCTTGTCTTCATTTACCCAGATGCAGACATCCTGGATGGTCACCTTCTCCTCCAGCCACTCCTTCTGCTCCTGCAGGTAATTTTCCATGTTTTATCCAAGGCTAACTCCAGGATCAACTGGAGTGGGTGGCGATTGTTGTCATCCTCCTTTTTGGTCACCCAGGTTTCAATCACTAGCCATTCATGGTACTCTGAATGTAGAGTTTTAATTTTTAATTTTTAAAAAAATTTTTGATCGTGCTCTTCTTCCAGAGTCACTTTGCCAGTAACCCCTTTTTCTCCAGCTGGTTCTTCAGATGAAGATGAACCATCTTCAGATGGTTCTTCCTGCAGCAGGAATTCCTGCAGCAGTGTGTCCTTGGGGTACTCATTTATTTAGAGCTTTTTCTTGATATTCTTGGCTAATTGGTAAAGTGCAGGATAGAGAGGTTCTCATAGTAGCCGTAACACCACACCCGGTGTGGCCACCATGATGGGCTTGGTGTTCCTTTCCAAAGATCCTGGACCAGCGAAGTGAGCTTGGAGTCTTGGTAGAGGATGTGGGTACTTCTATTGCTCATCAGTGTTTATGTTGCCAAGGCAGACAGTAAGAGGTTGATTTGGGAGACTTGTTTTGGCTTCTCTCTCTTACTACCACTACCTCCACCACCACAACTACTTGTGGACTATGTGGCTGTTCTTCCAGCCATATTGGGGCCTGCTTTGTTCTGCATCTTACAGCAAGCCATGTCTGCCAGGTTGATATTGCCCAAATGGATGTGTTCCTGACCATCAAAGCCATGCACACTCCATGGTGATGATGAAGATGGCATGGGGCGGAAACTGACCTCATTCATATGTATGCTGCCTACCACCTGGGTCTGGTTTCCTGGGTTTATGGCGTGCTAGGTCTCCTTGATGTTCTTGGTGATGAAGGTGAAGAGGTCCTTGATTTAGATATCTAATAGGGTTTGCCTTCAATTCTGGCCTCTTGTCAGGCTTGGGGGTAAGCAGGTCTTGAAACTTCTGGTAAATTTGCATGTAGGAGTCATGGGCCAGGTATGTTGGTTCTAGGAGCATACAGTATGGGTAAAAATGTGCTCAAAGGTATTGGGGATGACCCTTCATAGTTCAGGCTCCACCCAGGTCCCCTGCCTGGTGTCAGTCTTGCCAGTTATCATTTGACAGTAGCCAAACATCATGCCATTGAAACCCTGAAGTGTTGTGTCTACCAGGGGCCTCCTGGTTTCAACATATAACTCTATGTGCTTGGAAGTGGCATCATACACAATATCAAAGCTAAAAGTGTTGGTAAACTTCCCTATAGTAGAATGGAGGTTTTTCAGGGTGACCTGTCTCAGTTTTACTTCAGTGATCAGGATCTTCTCATGAAAACAGCCTTTTCTTTTTGGCTAAGGGGATAGCACTGGGGTACAAAATGTAAGGCTTCACTGGCTTTGAGTTTACTGGCCATCTTCTGCTCTGTTCTTCCTGCCCCAGCCCACTTCACAGCCTCTGCTGTACCTGCTGTCCTCTCTATATCTGGATTAATAAGACCTGCCCCATCCTCAGACACTACTCTTCATTCTGTGTGTAACCTCCTAGGGTGGTGATGCTGGGAGGTGGCTCTGCCATTGCTGTGGTTTGGGCCTCCACAGTTCTCTGTTCCTTGCTTCACTAGCTAGGGAGGGAGAATTTGACAGAATTTCTGGGAAGCAGTGGGAACCATGCCTGCTGAATGATCGTGCTGGAACCTACTCCATGATGGAGCAGAGGGAACGCTGCCATAATCAGCTATAGCAACAGTAAGATAAGTGAAGAGGAAAATGGGATGTAGTTAGGCAGCAAAAATGTCTTCTCCTTCTTCTCTCAGGGTCAATGGCAGGGACTGTTGGTCCTGGAAAGCCAGAGGCCCCAGTCCTCTTGAGGGCAGAGACTCACGTGGAGTCCTGTCCCCAAGCTGAGATATTATTTAGTGCAGCCAACATGGTTGCTTCTGCCTCTGCCTCTGTCTTCCTCACCACTTCCACTGGAGAATGAGAGAGAAAAACAGAAGGGCATGGGATAAAGAGCAGAATGTCAAAAGATCCCTAAGATATTATTATTATTATTATTATTATTATTATTATTATTTAAATTCAAATAGCCAACATATCGTACATCATTAGTTTTTGAGGTAGGGTTCATTGATTCATTAGTTGTGTATGACACTCAGTGCTCATCACATCATGTGCCCTCCTTAATGCCATTATCTAAGATCTTTTATGGAAGTCAGTGTGCTTCAACGAAACACAGAAAAAACAATACAACAAAATCCGAAAAATCACTACACAAACAAAAGAGAAGTTTAGCAAAGATAGAAATTGTGAAAAAACCACACAGATTTCTAGAGTTGAAGAATACAAGGAATGAACTGGGAAATGCAATAGAAAGCATCAACAGTAGATTGGATCAAGCAAAAGAAATAATATATGAATCGGAAGACAGGACCTTTGAAATTAACCAGTCAGAGGAGAATCAAAAAACAAAAAATGAAAAAAAAGTGAAGAAATGTGATCTATAGTATACCACCAAAAGAAACAATCTGGGAATTACTAAAATCCCAGAAGAGAGAAAATGGGGCAGAAAGCTCACTTGAAGAAATAATGTCTAAGAACTTTCCAAATCTGGGGAAAGATTTGGATATCCAATTTCATGAAGCTCATAGGTCCCCAAATAAACTTGGCTTAAAGAAATATTTTCTAAGACACACTATATAATACAGTTGTCAAATATCAAGGACAAAGAAAGAATCTTAGGAGCTGCAAGAGAAAAGAAGTGTGTAGCTTACAAAGTAATCTACATAAATCTATCAACAATTTCTCAGCAGAAACTTTACAGACCAGGAGAAAATAGGATGATATAAAAAGTATGAAAGAAAACAAACAAACAAACAAACAAAAAACTGCTGACCAAGAATACCATATCTAGCAAAGTTGAGCTTTAGAAAGGAAGGAGAGATAAAGACAAAAGCTGAGAAATTTCATTATTGCTAGCGACCTATCTTACAAGAAATATTGGAAGAAGTTCTTCTTTCTGAAATGAAAGGATGCAAATTAGCAACACAAAAACATCTGAAAATACACAACACACTGGTAAATGTTAAGTATAGAGTCAAATTCATCATACTCTAGTACTGCAATGTAGAGGTATGTTAACCACTTAACTGTAGTATAAAAGTTAAAGGACAAAATTATTAAAAATAAGTTGGCTATCTAGAATTTGTTAATAAACACACAACATAAAAAAAGGTAAGTTATGAAATTCAAAACCATAAAGGGGATAGTAAGAGGGGGGGATTTTTATATGCAGTCAAAGTTGAGTTGTTAACATAAAATTGTTATATTTATTAGGTGTTTTAATGTAAGCCTCATGGTAACCACAAAGCAAAAACCTACAGTCAGTGCATAAAAGAAGGGGAAAATCAAAGCATACCACAATGGAAATTCATCAATTCACAATGAAGACCAGTAAGAGGGAAGGAAGGAAAAAGAAAATTACAAAGCAGCTAGAAAACAATTAGTAAGTTTTTACTTATCAGTAATCACTCTGAATGCACATGTACTGACTTCTGCATTCAAAAGGCATAGGTTTGCTGGATGGATAAAAAGCAAGACCCAACTATATACTGCCACAAAAGACTTACTTCAGCTTTAAAGTAACATGGGCTGAAAGTGAAGAAATGGAAGAAGATATTCTATGCAAGTGAAACCAAAAGAAAGCAATGGTACCTACACTCACATAAGACAAAATTGACTTTAATTTAAAGCTGCCACAAACAACAAAGAAGTTCATTTTATAATGATAATGGGGTTGTTTCATCAAGAGGATGTGATAGTCATAAGTAACTATCCACCCAAAATAGGATCATAGAGAGAAAGTAAATACTAACAGATCTAAAGGGAAAAATAGGCAAGTATAAAACAACAGTAGAAGACTTCCATACCCCACTTGTAGCAATGGCTAAAAGTATATCCATCTTACCTAAGTGTGGAATCAGTGAAGAGCTAGACAGAAGACAAGAATTCACATTAATTCTTAAACATGTAGATCTGCTCTCACCCTATGCATTCTTTAAAATGGAAGAGGGGAAAAGGCTAAAGGATGTGTGTCTAATTGGTTGTCTCAAAAAGTGTTTTTAATTATTATCTCCTATACTTAGGCTTGACCATAAGTTTATTAGTAAAGGACTTTTCAAAATGCCAGTGACATATTTGGCCTTCATGCAAGAAGTAAGGAAAATAGAAAAATAGTAACACTGAATACACAGAAATCAGAACTTGCCAATGGTATTGAACAGTTAAGATATTTGAATGAAGCATTTAAGAAATGAAATAAAAAAAAACTCTGTCCCAAAAGTGCCAGACTCACATGTTTGCATAATTGAATTCTATCAAAACCTTATGAAACACATAATTATATTTCTATTCAAATTCTTGAAACTAGAGAAAGAAGGAAAGCTTTAAATTATTTTTATATAAATCCATGATATCATTAATAACAAAAACTGACAAATATACAAAAATGATAATTACCATTACCAAACTATTAAAATAAAATATCAGTAACTACAATCTATTGGTATATTAAAAGAATAATACATTACCACAAAGATGTGCTCATTAAAGAACTGAAAACAGTGTTTGGGACCCCTGGGTGTTCAGTCAGTTAAGCGTCTGCCTTCAGCTCCAGTCATGATCCCAGGGTCCTGGGATCTAACGTGCATTGGTATCCCTGTTCAGCAGGAAGTCTGCTTCTCTCTCTACCTTTGCCCTTCTCCCTCAGTTAGTGCTCTGTCTCTTGCTTTCTTTCTCTCTCAAATAAATAAATAAAATCTTAAAAAAAAAAAAAAACTGAAAACAGGAGCTCAATCTGACAACCTTGAGATCATGATCTTAGCCAAATAAAGAGTCAGATGCTTAACTGAGCCTCCCAAGTGCCCTTGTTTTCTTAAAAAAAAAAAAAATCTACCAATTTGAGATGTCTTAGTTATATCCTGAATTTTTGTATATGTTTTCATTCATCTCTATATTTTTTTATTTTGTTCCATTGATCTGTCTGCTTATTTGTGTGGTAATTTCACACTTTTAATTTCTGTTTTAATTACATGTGGATGTATTATGCACTAGTCCACCTATTTTGTTTTTCTTTCTGAAAAACTGTCCAAGATAGTTGCTTGCTCATTTTTTTCCCTATGTGAATGTTAGTATGGGTTTCTTTAACTCCATTTTCTAAAAGTTGGTATTTTTATTTAGGATTACCTTCATTTTAGAAAATTAATAAAGAGGACCTGAATCTTTATGAAATTCCATCTCTGTCTGGAAGATTGCCACAGAAAAGTATATGTCAATTCTCCTCTACTCTCAGTTGCTTAAAACAAGTACTAGGTATTCTCATGAATCTGAAAGACTCTTGTTCAGTGATTCTAGATTGGGTTGTTCTTGTGTGGCAGTACACTTCTCATTAAAGTCAAATATGGGTTGCTTGGAGATTCTCCTTATTCTCCTTAGATAACAGTATTAGCTACATGTATGTTCTGAACATTTCTTTCTCCACAAAATTCACATGAAATGTGAATGAAACTGGACCAAAAATGAAACTAGACCACTTTTGTAGGCCACACACACAAACAAATTCAAAACACAGGAAACCATAAAAATTCTAAAAGAGAACACAGGCAGTAACCTCTTTGACATTTCCTTTAGCAGCTTCTTACTAGATATGCCTCCTGAGGCAAGGGAAACAAAAGCAAAAATTAACTATTGGGACTTCATCAAAATAAAAACTTTTGCACAGTGAAGGAAACAATCAACAAAACTAAGTGACAACTTGCAGAATGGGGGAAGATATTTGCAAATGGGATATTTGATTAAGGGTTAGTATCCAAAATATAAAGAACATAAATTTCAACACCCCAAAAATGAATAATCCAATTAAAAATGGGGAGAAGACATGAATAGACATTTTTCCAAAGAAGACAGTTGAGCCACAGACACATGAAAAGTTCAAAATCCCTGATCCTCAGGGAAATGCAAATTAAAACTATAATGAGATATCACTCAAACCTGTCAGAATGTCTAAATTCAACAACACAAGAAACAAGTGTTGGTGAAGATGTGGAGAAAGGGGAACCCTCTTGCACTCTTGTTGGGAATGTAAACTGGTGCAACCACTCTGGAAAACAGTATGGCAGTTCCTCAGAAAGTTAAAAGTAGAACTATCCTAAGATATAGCAATTCCACTATTAGGTATTAACCCAAAGAATACAAAAACACTAATACAAAGGGATACATGTACACTGATATTGACAGCAGCATTATCTACAATAGCCAAATTATGAAAACAACCCAAGTATCCACTGACTAATGAATGGATAACGAGGATGTGGTATATATACATATACATATACATATACATATATATGCATATGTATGTATTTATGCACATACATACATACACACATACAATGGAATATTAATCATAAAAAAGAATGAAATCTTACCATTTGCAATAACATGAATGGGCCTAGAGAGTATTTTGCAAAGTGAAGTAAGTCAGAGAAAGACATAAACTATATGATTTCACTCAAGTAGAATTTAAGAAACAAGCAAAAGGAAAAAAAAAAAGAGTTAAGCCAAGAAAAAAAATTATAGAGAATAAACTGATGATTACCAGAGGGGAGGTATGTAAATGGGTTAAATAAGTGATGAGAATTAAGGAGGAGAGGTGGGTGAATGGGTTAAATAGGTGATGAGAATTAAGGAGGGCACTTGCTGTGATGAGCACCAGATGTTGTATGCAAGCATTGAATCACTAAATTGCATACCTGAAACTAATATTACTTTGCATGTTAACTAAATGGAATTAAAATAAAAACTTAAAAAACAATAAAAAATTAAAAATAAATAATATATCTTTTTCTGTCCTTTAAAAGAAAAAAAGAATGGGAACTTTGGGACTTGATTAGGCCATAAGTGGGGAGCTTTGATGAATGAGATTAGTACCCTGGTAAAAGAGGCCCAAAGAACTCCCTCATCCCTTATACCATGTAAGGTTACAGAGAGAAGATGGCTGTCTATGAAATAGTAAGAGACTCCTTACCAGACACTAAATGTGCTGGTAGCTTGATCTTGGATTTCCAGCCTCCAGAACTGCAAGAAATAAGTTTCTGTTGTTTATTTATAAGCCACTCAATCTGTTACAGCTGCTTATATGGACAAAGACATGGTGTGATATATTCCATTCATGGGCAGTGGCATGAGTTACAGTAAACTGGAAACATAAAATCACTTTCTAGCCTTAAGAGCTAGGACACTGACACTTCCACATATATGACATTAGTCAAAGCAGATCATATTCAAGCTAAACACAAAGGGTGGGGAAGTACATAATGACCACTTTGAAGCCATGGTAATGGTGTAAATGCAAGAATAATTGAATATTGGATCGAACATTCAATATACAACAGTTTGCCCTCTTCATTTCGTTATTCATGTCATTTCCACATGTAAAAAATACTCCTCTCCATTCCAGGACAACCATATTTCTTTTTTTTAATTTAATTAATTAATTAATTAATTTATTAGCATATAATGTATTATTAGCCCCAGGGGTACAGGCCTGTGAATCACCAGGTTTACACACTTCACAGCACTCACCATAGCACATACTCTCCCCAATGTCCATAGCCCCACCACCCTCTCCATACCCCCTCCCCCTGGCAACCTTCAGTTTGCTTTGTGAGATTAAGAGTCTCTTATGGACAACCATATTTCTTATACAATTATGGCATCAGGTTTGAAATGTAAAGTATTATGATTTACTTCAGATCTGAATGCAGTTCTCTTACTCCATAGACCTATGAAATAAAAGCCAAATTATCTGTACTATACATACTATAGATAAAATGGATGTACAGGGAAAGAATACACACACGGTACACACTCTCATTTTAAAAAGGAACAAATATTGTTAACAGCCACTAGTCTATATAGATTTTAAAACACTGGGCAAATTGTTAACAGGTACTCAAACTCTTGGGTACTGGATAATACTTGAGTAGGAATTTAATTCTAATTCCTCACATTGTTTCCCATATGCATTGTTTTCCAAGGCTTGCTTCAGATAATGAAAATGATCTTCCATTTCTATGTTACATGTCCACTTCTGAGAAATACCTTGGAACACATACCCTTTTTGGTGGCCTGCCAGCATTTTCAGCCTACTTCCTGCAAGCTGAAATTGTGGGGTGCAGTTCAAGGCATTTAGTTTTGGTCTAGACTAACATTGTTTTGCTCGTATAGCTCTTTCTGAAACTTCGTTGAATCTTATGTTTCTGAGGACATCCAATTCTGAGGACAATCCATATTCACAATTAAGTTTTTGAAACATGTCTTTCTTGTTGGACTTAACTGTTGGTACTTTAATTTTATTAGGCTATTCTGGTGCTTAATTTTTCTTGGGAGGCCCATTGTCCCGCTTAAAAACAAACAAAGAAACAAACTCATTCTCCTTGAATTAGTATCTAGACAGATTATAGTATTATCATACTGTTGGCAGAGAGGCAGAGAGGTAAGTGATCAAAGTAAGTCACTAGAACAGTCATAATGTCAAGAACTTTATACTCATGATGAAGCCATGAGATGGATTGGGATGTCATAACAGCTAAAGAACTGGTTCTAATAAGTACCTATCATGATAGCCAAAAAAAATGCAGTAACTTTCCAGTTTTTTTTTTTTTAATATTTTGAGTCCCTTATGAGTACTTTAAAATTTTACATTAAAAATCTTGGGCACATTGGGGCTCCTGGGTGGCTCCGTGGGTTAAAGCCTCTGCCTTTGGCTCAGGTCATGATCTCAGGGTCCTGGGGTCAAGCCCTGCATCTGTTTCTCTGCTCAGTGGGGAGCTTGCTTCCTCCTCTCTCTCTCTGCCTGCCTCTCTGCCTACTTGTGATCTTTGTCTGTCAAATAAACAAATAAAATATTTAAAACAAAAACAAAAACAAACAAACAAACAAAAAAACAACCTTGTGTGCCTGGGTGGCTCAGTCCTTAAGCAGCTGCCTTCAGCTCAAGTCATGATCCCAGGGTTCTGGGATAAAGGCCCACATCCAGATCCTTGCTCTGCAGGAAGCCTGCTTCTCCCTCTCCTGCTCTCCCTGCTTGTATTCCCTCTCTCTGTGTCTCTTTCTGTCAAATATATAAAATATATAAAAATATTTTAAAAAACATCTTATATATTTAGGTGGAGTGGTTTATTCCTAGATATTTCAAATCATGGCTATTGTGTGTGTGTGTGTGTGTGTGTGTGTGTGTAAAAAAGTGGTTTTATCAAATCATAGGGACAGGACAGAAAGAGCTGCTTCCCTGGGATTGTGAGGAACAACTGATTATACACTTTGGGGTTGGGGGAAGTTGTCTATGGCCATACCACCCTGAACGTGCCTGATCTCATCTGATCTCGGAAGCTAAGCAGGGTCGGGCCTGGTTAGTACTTGGATGGGGTTGGGGGAAGTAAAGACAAAGGGAAGTTCCAAAAAGATTTTAATATGCAACTTGTTGATATTTTAATGGAGTTTTCTTTTACTGTCTCCTACCCAGTAGAAATGAAAGTCGTTGATTTCCAATATTAATATACATTATATTGCCTTTTATACTGCCTTAAGAGTTTCCTCTTTTTGTAGTAATTTTCAGTTTCTTGTCTTGGGTTTTCCAATCATATCTTCTACAGAAGATGCTCTATGGTGGACATTAATATGAGAGACAAAGATCCTCACACTTTATGCCAGTTCTCATCGGTTCAATTACATACTTCCGCAAATCTCCTTGAATGAATATTTTAATTTTGCTTCTTCCATGCTCCTGGCCACATAGTTAAATCATTTTCAAATTTTCATGAATCCAACTATGATTATTAATTTTGGTCAACTTGACCGGGCCACAGGGTGTCCAGATATTTAGTTAAACATTATTCTTTGTGAGTCTGGTTGAAATTAACCTTTGAATAATTAGACTGAATAAAGCAGATTGCTCTCTACAATGTAGGTAGGCTTCATCTAGTCCGATGAAGGCCTGAGTAGAACATAATTGTGGAGTAAAGAATAATTTGCTCTCTTTGCTTGTCTTTGAGCCTGGATATTGGTCTTTTCCTACCTTTGGACTCATATTACAGACTAGAAAGTATAACTTTGACTCTCCTGGTTTTCAGGTCTTTGAACTGGAACTATAGTTTTCACTGTCCTGGATCTACAGCTTGTAACTTAAGATCTTGAAACTTTTCAGTCTTTATAATCATGTGAGTTAAAACCTTATAACCAATATCTTTATATCTATATCTGTATATCACCTATATATGTATACATCACTATGCATATATATCACTATATATAGACATAAAATTATATAAGAATAGGGTAATTGTACAAACTGTAAAAAGAGACAAAAATTAGGAGTTATACACTAAGCTTTAAACCAAATATTTTCTTTTTTTTTTTTTATATTTTTATTTATTTATTTATTAGAGAGAGAGCTCAGGCAGACAGAGTGGTAGACAGAGGCAGAGGGAGAAGCAGGCTCCCTGCCGAGCAAGGAGCCTGATGTGGGACTCGATCCCAGGATGCTGGGATCATGACCTGAGTCGAAGGCAGCTGCTTAACCAACTGAGCCACCCAGGCTTCCCCCAAATATTTTCTAATATTGATGCAGATCCAATTTAAAAAATGTTCAGTAATGGTAAGATATAATCACATATAAGATTTTAGACATTTAAATTACAAAATCATGTGAAACACTTCCAATTATATATATATATACATGTATACATATATACACACATATGTATATATACATGTATACATACATGTACATGTATACAAACACACACACACACACATATATATATAGCCAGAGAGAGAGAGAGAGAGAGAGAGGAAAAATAATTATAGAATAATAGCATAAACACTTTGGACATAAAATTTCAGGTAATAAAATGTATAAGAAAGATAATATCCTTCACTCTGCATGCTAAGATGTTTAAAGATAGGGGTCATATCTGTAGAACAAATAGAAAGAATAGTATTAAAAGTTACCATTCTCATGGCTGTGCTATGTTCACTGATTATTGATGGTTCTAGAGCAACTATTTCAGGTATTGTGTCCTGGATAATGTTGTATGGAAATCTTCCACAGATGCTAAATACTAATAAGTATTCAAAGTATATTTTTGTCTCAACTAGTTATATCTGATGTTTTATAGATATCTGCCAAGGAGTTGTGTAGTTTAGAATTACCTTATTAATAATAAGAGGCAAGAGTTTAAAAATAAATTTAAAAACTTACTCCATGAGGAGGGCCTGTGTGGCAGAATTGGGTTAAGTGTCCAGCTCTTGGTTTATCTCAGGTCCTAATCTCTGGGTCTTCAGATCAAGCCCCGCATTGAGCTTTGTGCTCAGTGGTGAGTCTGCTTGAGATTTTCTCTCCCTCTCCTTTGACCTCTCCCACTTGTGTGTGCACATGCTCTCTCTCTCTCTCTTAAATAAATGAATAAATAAATCTTTAAAAACTTACTCCATGGATCTGTTAGTAATAGAACAGGACTAAAACCTAAAAGCTAAGTGGCAGTGTTGAAGGATGGCCAAATGAACAGAGAAAGCATTGTCATTGCTTATAGAAACTGTGAATCATGCTGGAATATAATAATTTCAGTACAACTTTTACTGACTTTTTTAGTGTTTTTCTGATATTTAAGCCCTTCCATTTCATTTGCAAAAATCTTTGTCATTTAGAATTTTATCCTTGAACAAAATCCACTGAGAACATCCATTCTAGAAATTGAGTTAATTAAATTTTAAATGGTGAATACCCTGTAACTAGAGTTAATAGCATTCAATTTTGAATTAGAATGTTACCTTGTAGATGGAGATACAGGTAACCTATTCACTATTATTCAAAAATTTTAAGTAACTTTCAAATTATGCAGCATAGAATACGAGCTATAGAAATTCTCACTGACTATTTTGTAGAGATTTCCTTCACATTATTTGAGAAGTACAAAAGTAAAAATTGTACATCAGTCAGATGCTTAGTTAATTTGTATGTAACTTTGTCTTTCCGGGACTATCCATAAAATCACTTTTTGTTTTGTTTTGTTCCAATTTTCAAGTTAGATTACATCAAAAATCAGATTTAAGTAAAAACCTAAAAAAACATCTTGTTTGTATTGTAGAATATATTTAGATTACTTACAGAAATGTCCTCTTTTTAAACTTGATTGAATAAAGTTGTTTTTTTTTTTAACTTGAGAGAATAAAGAGCTTAGATTAAGCATTACATTTTCATGTTTTATTAATTTTCTGGGTAAGGATTTTATAGCAGCCAATAAAAAGATGTAAGGGTAGTAACTGAATGTAGTATGATACATTTAATAAGAGTATTGCCTCAAGTCAAATTAAAAGAAGAAACAATTTCCCTTGATTTGTTTAGCATACTTACCTGTTTGCAATTTCTACTTATTTATTAATGTCAGATATATTTATAAAAAACTAGTTAATGCATTTTGTTTTCCTCCTAATGTAAGATCCTTGATTAGGAAATGAGAATGTCTTATCTTAACCAAAAGTGTCCTTTGTATGTATTGGTAGGATGCATGGACACTTTTTGAGTTATACAAATATTTTCTATAATTTTGAATATTATATTCAAGGCTGATGTAAGAAAATGTATTTCTCCCATCTCTAACTCAAATCACTTAGTCTTACTTTGACCATAAATCATATAATTGTATGTGCAATTTATAGATAACTCTGTGGTAAGTTATTACTTTTACATAGATTTATCTTATCTTTCAGACAAAATATATTTAATACTGACTTTATTTTGATTATATGGCTTAATACAAGGAATAGTAATTTTAATATTAAAAATGATGTTGGTCATTATGTAACTTTCATAGATATTATACCTTAAATGCATAGGGATAATCAGCAAAATTGTGAAAAAGATTTTGCCAACCTGGAACACCAATGAATTAGAGCTAGCATTGATTTATAAGTGGTATTTGGCATCACATTTGCTTGCTAGATTGTTATTTGTGTCCTAAGCCACAAGTTACCTTGTCAACCATCATATACGATGTGTAATTAACAGCAAATGAACAGACCTATGTGGCATAATGTTACAGTACCTTAAAATATATGTGAACGTTTAATATGTAGACCATAAACAGTTTTGTAGGAATGAACAGTTATGCTTTTATTTTTGACACTTTTTAAAAGAAAGATGTAATATTTCATACTTTGGGAATTTTCCACTAAATTTGAGCTATCTATGTGCTATAATTATGGCAACTAATTTACATATTTTTAGCTATGATGTGATATTTTGAACATCTTCTGACATGGTACACATGCAGGGCATCATTACTCCCTTTATTGTAGGGTAATCTCAGAATGGTGAAAATTCTGGGTAACTATTTTAGAATAACAATATGGGCTTCCTGATAGGTTTTTAAATACCCAATATAATTATTAGAACCAGAAAAATTGCATTACTAAAACTATTTTTAAGGAAGATTCAGATGTGCTTTCTCTAAATGGCTGGAGTTCAGGGCTATTTGGATTAATATGCATTATACATACTCTTCAGATTAAGCTAAACAGCCTGGGAAATGGATGGCCAATGAACCACTTTATCTGTACTCTGCAGGTATCTTGAGTAGTTTCCTGCAGCATAATTATAATTATGTTTTGATGTAGGCAGTGCTACAGTAGCTAAAATCATTTTTACTTTTTTCCCAGAATATACCACAGAGAAATGCAAGATAATATACCCTATTTTAAAACAATATTGTTCTCCTGAATTTAAGCAGTACAATGTAGTCATAATTCGGGAACAGCTCATGTATCCTTCAATAGAAAAATGAACAATTGCTGTCCATGTTGAGAAACAGGAACAAAATTAAGTAGACCTCACGAGTGTCCTTCAATATTTTGTTAATGAGATTGCTTTCATGGTTTCCTAAATCAAACTTAGTTATTCAAAAATGTTTGGTTTCTTATAATATGTTTTGATTTGATTTTTTCCACATGTTTAAATAGAATAGAGGGTTGAAACATTTTGGAAATAGATGGAATAAATATATCTAAATCATTAATGATTTAGAAGGAGGGAAATACATGCTCACATGAATTTATATTCATATATGTGTATATACATATGCAAGTGTTCAACATATATTCACATTTGATTTGAGTAGTTTGGAATTTCATTTTGTTTTTAAAAGTACAATTAGGAACTTCACTATTTGTCATCAGAATGGACCCACAAAGATATCCAGAACAAAATCTCTAGGATTTATGAGTATGTTATATGGTAAAGGATTTTACAGTTGTCATTAATGCTATGGACCTTAAAATAGGGAGATGACCTCATATTATCTCACTGGGTCCTATCTAATCACACAGTCCCTGAAGGCAGAGAACTTTCCAAAGTGAAGTGAGAAAGATGAAGTAGCAATAGAAGTGAGAGATATTTAAAGCACAAGAGGGGCTTGATGCACTGTTGTTGGAGGAGCAACTTGGGAAGCATGAAGAAGAATGCAGACAATATCCAGGACTAGAGGAAGTGAGACTTGTGTTACTTTGCCCTAGAAGAAGAAAATTATTGCCTGTCTTCCATCCAAAGCTGTAGACCCCTCAGTATATGTTCCTATCATGTGGCAGCCATAGACGTGTGGCTTTCAGATAACTGGTAAAAAGAGAACCATTGTGAACTAATGAACCATTGTGAACTAATTAGTCCATTGTGGACTAATTTTTTCTTTTTTTTATGTGGCTTAATTTGATCATTTGTAAGATACTGCTATGGCCTGTGTCTCCTCAAAATTCATATACTAAAATCTAATCTCTAAGTTGATGGTATTAGGAGGTAGAAGATGATTAGAGCCCTTATTAAAAAGGCCCACAAAGCTCCCTTACCCCTAAGACTGTGTGACCACACAGTGAGAAGGTACTGTGAACCAGAAAGTAAGCTCTTACCACAAACAGAATTTGATCTTATACTTCCTATCTCCATATCCGTTGTATATAAGCTACCCAATGTACGATATTTTGCCTGTACTGAAACAGAGGAGTATTTCAGGATTTGTTGTGGGTTTTTTTGGGGGGGGGGATGAGTTAAATGTATGCATGTAATGATCAGCATTAATCTGTGTAAATCTATTTTTTCTTCAGGATTTATATATTCATTTAACCTATGCTTATTGAGCACCTATTATAGGTTATAGTCTGTTCTAGTGCTGGGACGTACCAATGGATAGTACAGACAGAAACTTTGCCTTTATTGAGTTTATTTTATTCTACTGAATGGAAACTATAAATCATTTAAAGATAAACAAAATATATTCTATTTAGATGCTTTTAAGTAATATGGAGAAAAATAAAGATAGAGATGAGTAGGTCCAGAGTGTTTCCTTATCCTCCATGAGGTCATAGAAAGTGAATTCAGAGGCTCAGAGATAACTTAAGAGTTGGGCATCTATGTTTCAGAATCAATGTAAACAAAGATACAAGGCACCATGATATTAGTAATGATGTTCACAAATAAAATAGTAGACATGGTATTGCTAGTGTTATAAAGGGAAAGGAGTGATAGTTTAGACAGAAGTACACAGATTAAGTAATCCAGCATGAGTCTATGCTTTCCATATATTCACATCTTAAAGACTCTTAAAATTACTTTTATTTGTTCATGACATTATAATGATGCAGGGCTTTTTAAAACCAATGGCTAAATTTGATGTATGATCAAAAACACAGATATCTTGTATTTCTTATTTAGCTATTATCTGTAGGTCTCTTCATTAAACTAAGGTTTTCCAAAATTCTACATTTGTAATGTCTGATCATATTACCATGTGTCCAAGTGGTAATATCTAAATACCTTGTAATTTTATTTCAGTGGTGCTTCAGAATTTAAAATTTTTGGAGACATATTAAGCCTCATTAAACATTCACATTTAATTAAAAAGCAAATATGTGATAACACCAAAACAAAGAAATGAATTCCGATGACAGATGGATTAGCATATAAATCTATGAATTAATAAATAAGCAAAACCAGAAAATTCACATCTTACACCTCTACTTAGAATATTTCTCCTGGCACCAAATGTAAGATACATTTGGACTTCATCAATATTAAAGTATGTAAAATACATGTTTGTATTGCCTCTATATAAGGTTAAAATCATCAGTTCACATTGGGGCCTGATCATGCTAGTAGCACATGTGTCCTAAAAAGCAAAGGATGTGACTTTAGCATATCAGTTGCTTTTTTAATAATTAACTGCAGAATTCATGTGCATGTATTTGCAATAGGTTGGATTCGTCTAAGACTACTTCATTCCTCTGTGTCTGGGGAGAACAATGTTAGAGGACTGATATTACCTGCCCTTAATATTTACTACAAAGCTGCAGTAATTAGGACAGTATGTTGGTAAAAGAGTAGACAGATCACTGGACTAGAATAGAGACTCCCAAAATAGACCCACATAAGCATGGTCAACTGATATGTGACGAAAAAGCAAAAGCAGCACCATGGAGTAAAGATCATTATTGCAACAAGTAGTGCTGGAAAAATAGGACATCTACATGTGAAAAAATGAACACAAACCTTACAGCCTTCACAAAACTTAAATCATGTTACTCACTGTGGAAGCACATATACTAAAACTGGAAAGATACAGAGATGATTAGCATGACTCCTGTGCAAGAAGGACATGCAACTTTATGAAGAATTCAATATTTTTGGAAATAACAGTTGTTGGTGAGGTTGTGGAGAAAGGTAAACCCTCTTACACTGTTGGTGGAATGTATATTTGTGCAGCCACTATAGAAAAGAGTTTGGAAGTTCCTGAGGAAGTAAAAAAATAGAACTACTCTATGACCCAGCAATTGCATTTCTAGGTACTTATTCAAAAGATACAAAAATTCCAATTCAAATGGGTGCGTGTGCCTGATGTTTTTACCATCATTATCAACCATAGCCAAATTATGGAAAGAGCCCAAATGTCCACTGACTGATGAAAGAATAAATAAGAAGTACTGTGTGCAACACACACACACACACACACACACACACACACACACACACAGTGGAATATTACCCAGCCATCAAAATAATGAAATCTTGCCATTTATAGTGAAGTGGATGGAACCAGATAATTATGCTAAGCTAAATAAGTAACTCAGAGAAAGACAAATACTATATGATTTTGCTTATATGCGGAATTTAAGAAATAAAACAGATGACTGTTGGGAAAAATAAAACAAAACAAAACAAAAAAGAGATAATCTTAACTATAGATGACGGAGGGTTGCTGGAGGGGAGGTGGGTGGCAAAATGGGTGGGTATTAAGGAGGGCATTTGTTGTGATGAGCACGGGGTGTTATATGTAAGTGATGAATCACTGAATTCTCCTAGAACTAATATACTATACTAACTAACAAAAATTTAAATAAAATTTTGAAATGCACACACACACACACACACAAATGAATCATAGACCTAAAAATGCAAAGCTTTAATACTTTGGGTTTGGAATTGACTTTTTATTTATTTGACTTATTTTAAAAATATTTTTTATTTGAATATAGTTGACACACAGTGTTACATTACTTTCAGGTATACAATGTAGTGATTCAGCATCTCTCTATGTTATGCTCTGTTCACCACAAATGTAGCTACTTTCTGTTACTATATAATGCTACTATAATGCCATTGACTATATTTCCTATGCTGTGTCTTTTATTGGTATGACTTATTCATTCATAACTGGAAGCCTGTCTCTCTCACTCCCCTTCATCCCTCCTACTTCCCCTCTGGCAACCAGTAGTTCTCTGATTCTGCTTTTTGTTTGTTTGTTTATTAATTTGTTTTTTTTTTTGATCACATGTGAGTGAAATCATATGGTATTTGTCTTTCCCAGTCTGACTTATTTCACTTAGCATAATACCTTCTGGGTTTATTCATGTTGTCACAAATAATATGATCTCAGTCTTTCTTAAGACTGTGTAATATTCCATTATATATATGATCCACATCTTGTCTATTCATCTATTGATGGATATTTAGGATGTTTCCATATCTTGGTTATTGTAAATCATGTTACAATATAGTGTATATATCTTTTTTGAATTAATATTTTTTGACTAGTAATTATATTATTGGATAATATTTAACAGTATTTTTTTTTTCAGTTTTTTTGAGGAATCTCCATACTGTTTTCCACAGTGGCTGCATGAATTTTCATTCCACCAATAGTACATAAAGTTTCCTTTTTCTCCACATCCTCGCCAGCACTTACAGTTTATTGTCTTCTTGATTTTAGCCTTTCTAACAAGTGTGAGGTGGTATCTCATTATGGTTTGATTTGCATTTCCCTGTGATTAGTGATGTTGAGCATTTTTTCATGTGTCTGTTAGCCATCTGTACATCTTCTTTGAAAAAAAATGCCTATTAAGGTCCTCTGCCAATATATTAATTAGATTATGTTTAATTGTACAAGTTCTTTATATATTTTGAATATTAACCCATTATTGGATGTATCATTTGCAACTATCTTCTCCCACTCAGTAGGCTGACTTATGTTGGTGATGGTTTCCTTTGCTGTGCAAAAGCTTTTATATTTTTTATATTGTCCCAATAGTTTATTTTCACTTTTGTTTACCTTGCCTTAGGAGACATACACAGAAAAATGTTGCTACAGCCAATGTCAGAGAAATCATTGCCTGTGCTTTCTTCTAGGATTTTTTATTGTTTCAGGCCTTACATTTTTGTCTTTTATCCATTTTGAGGTTTTATTTTTTTTTTTCTTTCTGGGTTTGAAAGTGGTCTAGTTTCTTTGTTTCTTTTTTTTAAAGATTGTATTTATTTATTTGACAGAGAGATCACAAGTAGGAAGAGAGGCAGACAGAGAGAGGGAGAAGTAAGCTCCCTGCTGAGCAGAGAGCCCAATGCGGGGCTTGATCCCAGGACCCTGAAATCATGACCTGAGCCAAAGGCAGAGGCTTAACCCACTGATCTATCCAGACTCCAAACGTGGTCTAGTTTCATTCTTTTGTATGCAGCTGTCCAGTTTTCCAAGAACCATTTATTGAAGAGACTGTCTTTTTCCCATTGTATATACTTTCCTCCTTTGTCATAGAATAATTGACCATATAACTATAGGTTTATTTCTAGGCTCTCTGTTCTATTTCATTGATCTATATGTTTGTCTGTTTGTTTGTTTTGTCAGTACCATACTGTTTTGATTAGTACAGCTTTGTAATACGTCTTGAAATCTGGAATTGTAATAGCTACAACTTTTTTTTTTCTTTCTCAAGATTAATTTGGCTATTCTGGGTTTTTTGTAGTTCCATAAAATTTTTAGAATTATTCTAGTTCTAGTTAGAACTAATCCTAGTTCTAGAATGATTAGTTCTAGTTCTAGGAATGGTGATGACTTTTTAAGTGAAAAACCAAAGGCATGATCCATAAAAGGAATGCTTGGTAAGCTGAACTTCATTAGAAAATAAAAATGCTCTGCAAAAGATATTGTCATAAGAATGAAAAAAAAAAAACCCCACACATGGGAAGAAAATATTTGCAAAAAAGATATTTGACAAAAGACTGATTTCCAAAAGATACAAAGAACTCTTAAAGCTCTATAAGAGAATTTACAGCCCAATTAAAAAAAAAAAGGCAAAAACCATAAACATTTCAGAAAGAAGTTATATAGATGGCAAGGAAAGTGTGGAAAGATGTTCCATATCGTATTTTATCAGGGAGAGGCAAATTAAAACAACAGTTATGTACCACCACACACTTATTAGAATGGCTTAAATCTGGAACTCTGACCACACCAAATGTAAGATTGTGGAGCTATAGCAACTCTCATTCATTGTTGGTGAGAGTATACAATGGTATAACCATTTTGGAAGACAGTTTGGTGGTTTGTGACAAAATTAAACATACTCTTACCATAAAATCCAGCAATTGTGCTCCTTGGTATCTACTTAAAGGAATGGAAACCTTACATCCAAACATAAGCTTGCACAAAGATGATTATAGCAGCTGTTTTCATAATTGCCCAACCTGAAAGCAACCAAAATGTCCTTCAGTGGGTGAATGGGTAAATAGACTGTGGCACATCCAGACAATGGAATACTGTTTAGCACTAAAAAGAAATGAGCTATCGCCTCCTGAAAAGACATGGAAAAAACTTAAATTCATATTACCAAGGAAAAGAAACCAATCCGAGAAGGCTGACTTCTGGTTGCTTCTAAATCCTCGCCATTATGGAAAAGGAAAAACTATGGGAACAACAAAATGTCAATTGTTGCTAAGGGTTTGGGGGGAGTGAGGAATGAATAGGTAGAACACAGGATTCTTAGGGTAGTGAAACTATTTTGTATGATAGTATAATGGTGAATATAACAATTATACATTTGCCAAAATCTACTGAATGTATAATACCAAAAGTGAACCCTATGTAAACTATGAACTTTGAGTGATAATGATGTGACAATGTAGGTTTAATCAGGTGTAACAAATGTACTACTGTGGTGGGGGATGTCAAAAAGGGGGTGGCTATGCACATGTGGGGAGGGGAGTTCTATGTGAAATCTTTCTCCGCTTGATTTTCTATAAACCTAAAACTTCTCTAAAAATAAAGTCTATTTAAAAAGTACTGAATGAGCTAAATTAATAGAAATTATCCAATTTTCACAGCAGAGATAAATTGAATAAAAGTAGACAGTATCAGTAAACTCTCAGATGCAATATAAAGTGTTCTAACAAATCAATAGGACTAGAGGAGAGAGAAAGTAGTGAAAACAAATTTGAAGAAATAATGGCTGACATTTTCTCAAATCTGTTGGAAAACCATTTCACAGTTTCAAGTTCAATGAAATCCAAGAAAGATAAATACAAATAAATTCACACTTATAAATGAATTCCTGAAAATCAAAGATAAAGAACAAATAAGTACTTAAAAATCCAGAGGAACGGGGTGCCTAGATGGCTCAGTGGGTTAAAGCCTCTGCCTTCAGCTCAGGTCATGATCTCAGGATCCTGGGATCGAGCCCCACATCGGGTTCTCTGCTCCCAGGGATCCCGCTTCCTCCCCTCTCTCTCTGCCTGCCTTTCTGCCTACTTGTGATCTCTGACTGTCAAATAAATAAATAAAATCTTTAAAAAAAAGGTTTAAAAATAAATCCAGAGGAAAAAAGCATAACTGAATACAGAGAATGATAAAACTGACTATACAAAGCCTCAACAAATTTCAGTATTTAATTCATAAGGAATATACTATCTCGCCACATTGTAATTATATTAGAAACTAATAGTTAAAAGAATATTAAAATGTTCTTTCACATTTGTAAATTGAGAAATGCTCTTCTATGTAGCATGAGTCAATGAAAAAAATCATAATGACAATTCAATATCAATTCATGCTATAGGATGACTAAATATTTTGAAAATTTTCCTTTATTTCATCAGATCACTGAGGAAGTTTATGTTAATATCTGTTTATTTAATGATGTCTAATTTTACTAATTCCTTCCTGTATTAAAATGAATTATACAATTGACATATACTGCAATGCCAGTTTGCCACAGTTTGCCTTTTGTGATTATGCTTCTGTAACTACATTACCATAATTAATGTGTAGTCAACTATAAAGTGTTTTAATTTATTGAACCATGTTATCAATTAACAGAAAGTGCCAGGATAATAAAGTAGCTGATTCTGCATTTTTATAGAAATCTTGAAGGCAAGGCTCTTCATCTCATAGTATAATTCATCCTATTCATCTTTCCAACAGCATATACATTACCAGTGAATTTGATTTCTTGGCATATAGTATTGAATTATCAATGGCTTGCTTATTATGCTCAAGGTACATATTAATGGTTGGAGCAGAGACACAAGACACATGAATTAGTTCAGAAACTACAGAGTCACAAATAACTGTCTATGAATTTAATGTGTTAGCCTACAGAGGTATTAATAATAAAAAAAGATAATATAGAGTTCCCAATTAATACCAAAAATTCAATTTAAATATTCATTCATTTTGTAAGAACAAATAAAAGCTTTGTTTTATTTTTCTGTACTTAAAAGTCAGATAACTTACTTTTAGAGAACTTGCAATAAAAATAGAAATATTAGAAAATAATGAGGGTGTTACCATAATATTGACATTCACTAAAAGCATGCTTTCTTTTAATCCCACCAGTGGTAGATTAGTATTTCCATTTTATGAATGAGAAAATTGTGGTTCGTAGAGGATGGTGAAACCTGCTAATTAATACAGTGCTAATAATAGACCCTGGTATTGATGAGTGAAATTATGCCATACCACTTTGAAAATATTAAAAATTGTTATGTTATTATTCTATTGTTTATCACTTTATACTTAGGTTTAAATCTTTAACAAATTGAGTTTAGATTACCTCATTGAATTAGATTGCCTCATTGCTCTCTGATAGATATATAATATAGTATAATAGTATAATATAATACAATATAATATAATATATAATATTAATCAATGAAGAAATTAATATTCTGGTAAGAAATGAAAAGTAAGAGAGGATAGATGGCCACAAAGTTTGAGTACTTCGTACACTTCAAAACCAGTTAATTGAGTTACAAAAATAGGGATTATATAAAATAGATTTCTGATTTTCAGAAATCAAACATATAAAAATGACAAGAAACAATTGTAATTTTTTTAAAACATTAAAAAATCTGCTAATAAAGATTAGGACTTTGGCTGATGGCCCTATTGATTTCACTAGGACCAGATTTAAACTCTGGCAATAAAACTAGCAAACAAAACAAAATGTATGAAGTAATTCTTTCAAACATTGGACAACAGTCAGTGCAGGACTGTGATTCCTGAGAAGCGGGAGAAAAATGGGGTAAGACCTATATTCATCCTGCTCTCCTCTTTATGCCATTTTCTAGGACACATTGCAAAGAAGGTAATCAAGCTGAGCAAGGGAGCCTCACTGAGTAAAGGAATTAGTAACAATAGGTAGGGGAACTGAGGTGCTTGCACATTCCAGCATTGTTTTCTGAGCACAAGGGATCTTTGTAGAAAAAGACCTCTAGAGATTTGCAGTCATGGTCACTACAGTGTTTGCTGACTACTAGAGGCGCATGAGAAATGTCAAACTTCCAAGGACCAGGTGAAGAACCACCAGAGTTATAAACTGAAAATTTCTAGACCGCAGTACAAAATAAGATGTTCTGTCCCTAACCAGAGAGAATGGAAACATCCTCAGAGTTAGAGTATTCCTGGACATCCCAGATGAGTCATGACTTAGTAGTGAGAGTGAATGCTCAGAAGTGAAGGCTATTTTAGATCCACCTGGGCAAATTTAAGAAACAGAGGTCAAAATAATCAAAGTACTTGGCATGTAACTTGATTCTGGGGGAGAACAAAGCATTGTATTTTTTAACAGAAGACATATATCTAGACACTCAAAATATCACATTTACAATGTTAACATCCAATCTAAAAACTTTTATGAACAAGAAACAAGAACAAGAAAATGACTCAAAACTTTTATGAACAAGAAAATGTGACTCGAAACCAGGAAAAAGAAATCAGTAGGGAAATATAACTATAGATGACTGAGATGGTAGAAGTACAGAAAAAGATGATTAAAAGGAACAGAACTTGTAACTATGCACAAGTAGTTAAGGAACTCCTGATTTTTTCACCATGCTTCCTCCTCAAAGAAACTAATTTCTTCCACATTAATTTATTTAAGCCAAATTTTGAAACTTACATAAATGCAATAAAATTGTTTATACTTACTTGTAACTGATCGTTTTACCTAATGTTACCTCAAAGTGATTCATTTTTATTGTATGTTGCTTCTCCTCTATTGATGCATGATATTTTAGTATATGAATATCCCACAATGTATTTATTACTGTATTACTAATGGCTAAGTGAAATATATTCAGCTATGGCAACTGTAAATAATATTGATTTAAAAATTCGTGTGCATGTGTCTTTATACGAAATGTGCATGTTACTTTTGGGTAGCAGTAGAATGGCTAGAGATGGGGGTGCTGGAATATTGGATATGTATATATTTACATTTGGTAGACGCCAAACAGTTTTCCAAAAAGATTGTAACAATTAAAAATTACCACTACAGTGCTTGGGAGTTGCAGTTGTTCATATCACACCATCCCTTGTTTTTTCCAGTTTGTTTTTTTTCCGTTTTGTAACCATTCAAAATGGATAGCATTCTTCTAGTTTCAGCACATCTCATTATCTTATTTTTGTGGTTGTAGGATTATCTCATTGTCCTTTTAATTTCTATTTCCCTTTTGATTAAAGAGCTTGATCATCTTTTGATATTCTTTTTTTTTTAAATTTTATTTATTTATTTGACAGAGAGGGAAATCACAAGTAGGCAGAGAGGCAGGCAGAGAGAGAGGAGGAAGCAGGCTCCCCGCCAAGCAGAGAGCCCAATGTGGGACTATATTCCAGGACCCTGAGATCATGATTTGAGCCGAAGGCAGAGGCTTAACCCACTGAGCCACCCAGGCGCCCCACATCTTTTGATATTCTTATGAGGACATTTTGATGTCTTCTTTTATAAAGTGCCTGTTCAAATATTTTGCTCATTTTCTTTGGAAAGATGAGAGAGTTTATCCTTTCTTCCACTAATTTATAGGAAATCTCTATTCTGTGTATGAGTTCTTCAGAGACATGTATTGCAACATCTCACCTTCTGTGAATGTTTTCACTATTTAAGGGAATCTTTAATGCACAAAATCCTTCCATTTTGATAGGGTGCAGTTCATCAGTTTTCATATTAATGCGATTTTGGCTTATATATATGGTTTAAGAAATCTTTGCCTACATTTCCTCTTGGGGTGCCTGAGTAGCTCAGTCAAAGTGTCTGCCTTTGGCTTAGGTCATGATCCCAAGATTCTGGAATGAAACCCAATGCCTATTGGGCTCCCTGCTTGGTGGAGGGGGGGTCTTCTTCTCCCTCTGCCATTCCCCCTGCTTGTGCTTGCGCTCCCTTGCTCTGTCTCTCTCTCTCCCTCTCTCTCCCTCCCTCTTTCTCTCTCTCTGTGTCAAATAAATAAATAATCTTAAAAGACACTTCCTCTTGTTATCTTTAAAAGTTTAATGATGTTACTTTTTTAAGGTCTAAGGTAGACCTAGGATTCATATCTGTGTATCATGGAGAGTAGGGTCAAGGTTTACTTTTTTCCCTTGACACTCCACTAGATCTGGAACTTTTGTTGCAAAGAACATTGCTGCTTTATTCGATTTCAGTGGTACCTTTGTTATAAATCTATTGTACCTGTATAGGTCTCCTTCTGGACTCTTCAGTGTGCTTCGTTTTTCTATTTGTCACTCTGTACTCTATTTTTTCCCACTTTACTTGTTCCCATTGCCTTAATTATTGACATTTGTAATAACAATTCTCTAACTATCCTCTTCAAGTTATCTAATTTTTGTCCTTTTGCATTTCCATATGAACCTTATAATCAATTTCTTTATCAACTTTATAGTCAATTTTAATCATGAAACTTGAAGGGATTTTGGAAATTTCACTGACTCTAAAAAATGAATTATAGAGAATTAACCATTTAACCTTGACTTCATCAGTGTGTGGTATGCATCTGATTTAAATGGACTGCACACATTTCTCTCTGTAATGTTAAATAGTTTAGGATATATGTCATTCACAATTTCAATGAATTTAGTAATTATTTGATGCTTATTGATCCTGTTATAAGTAATACCTTTAATTGAGTTTTCCAATTTTTTGTTGCTATTCTATAGAAATAAAATTGAGACTTAACAGTTTTATTTTTGAAAATATTTTGAAAAATATTTTGAAAATAAACTGTGATTTGAGATTTAATGTCTAATTAAATTATTGTTTAAAACATTGATTCTGCCAGAGTTTCCTTTCAAATCAGCAGAAAACACAGAATCACCAAATTGATTTAGTTGGAGAGTAAGAGATGACACTGCATGATTACCTGACTCCTGAGTTCTGCTTGTTCAATGTACAGCTTCTGGATCCATAATGAGTCATCTCATACAAGTCAGAGGATTCATCAAATACTCATTCTGGAAAGCTGTACATTGGAGACTGTGTTCTTCTCATTATCACATTTATATACATGTCTCTGAGCTTATATGAGATAAATAGTTTAATTTTAAAAAGTGTTATTTGAAAAGCAAATGCTAACTATTTAAATATAGACATTTTAGTAATAGTTTAGCTATAGAATTATTCATTTTTATATTATATTCATTCTATTTGTTCACTTTGAGTCACTTTCTATTATTAAGATCTTAACAGCAGGTATCTCTGTGATACTACTTTCATAATTTTTGTGATTCCTAAAATGAAAATATTAAAATAGAGCTGAATTATTGCCAACTGCTGAGTTAGATAATATAAGCTTTCATTTCACTGGAGTATTAAATAAAAGGCAAGTTCCCACACCTTATCATACTACCTTACAATAGACACTTGTAATTATTTAGCACTATTATTTAAGTTTCTTCTTCAGCTTCTGATTTGATTTTATAAATAGCACCTTTTCCCTACACATAAATCCTACTGGTCTAATTTTCTTTTCTTCTTCTATAGAGAAAGTAATGTGTCCCTCAGAATCACAGAGAAAACTTTAAAACTCTGTACACTTTTTGTAATTATCATATTTCTCTCTCTTGGTGTTTGCTTATTTGTTCAGTTCTTTTAAAAATTGAAAAATTTGACACATTGTATAAGTTTAAGGTGTGCAGTTTGTTACTTTATTTATGTATTATTATATGACTGTCAATGTAGCAATATTTATCACATTCTATTTTTTCTATAGTTTTACTAACCCTGGTATTTCATAGTTGAGGAAGCTCTTAAAATATATTTGTATAAAGTAGTCCTTGGGAAAATATTTTCAACCCATGGCAAAAATCCAATTCTACCTATAAGTCCTGCCCTTAAGGAAACAGTTGTACAAAATAAGTAAACATACATGTGAGAGTCAATAATAATTTACAGCTGGACCTGCTGTGTTTCAGACACCATTACCTAGAACCCATTCTCTCCAATGTGCATGGTCTCTTCCAACCTAGGGGCATTGGTGAAAGAATAATTTTGCAGACTCCATGCTATAGATTTGAAAATACTTTTTTTTTCTAATTGCAATTATTTTTTTATAAAAATACCAGGTGGTCCTATGGGTGCAATTCCAAAAAAAAAAAAAAAATTGAAGCTTAGCATGTATTCATTTAACAACCCTAATAGAACAAGATCTAATTTTTTTCTCAAGCCGGAAGCTAAAATCCTTTAAATTTGAGTTCTTTTCATGGGTCTTCCAGCATCTTTCATCTATTGGATACTCTATCAAACATCTTTTTTAACTTAATAGAAACTTCTCTGAAGATCTGTGGCTATACAGATAGTGTTATGTCTTAGAAATCGTTATAATTTACAAATTGGATGGCATAGCTTGAGGGCTTCTTTAAAAACAGATATTAAAGAAATGTGATTTACTTTTCCATTTCTACTTTTTAATTGATGAGTATTTACAGAATTGATTGGCAAGGATGGATGACATATGCCTAGTTTATACCTTTCTCCTCTGGCTTGGATCTAAAAGCCAGCTAGTTGGAATGGCTTATTAAAGAATTTGTATATATATATTCTTCATATGATGAAATTAGATTATTTAAATTATTTAAACTTTTCTATTCTTCCACATGATATATCTTTAGAGAAAGCAGTTTGTATGCCATGTTGTATCTACTAGCAACAGATATTTAAGTCAGTAAACATATTAGAGTGGGAAAATAAACCAAAGGGATAATGAGAGGTTCTGTGTTTCCACATCTTAGTAAACTACATGTGGCCTTGCATAAATTATTTATCTACCTGAATTTCAGTTCTGCATTTCTGGAATGAAAATAATATTAAACCAATCCCATAAGCTTGACTTGAGAAATAAATTAGAAAATACTTATAAAGTGTTTACTACTTTTTGTGGATAATACCTATTATTTGCTATATAATTATAGGTATTACTAGCAATATGGAATTCTCATTTTAAGTATTTAAAATTTTAAACTTGTTATTCCCCAAAAAGCCTACATTATTTAACACTTTTGTTGCTTGAATTTAAAAATGACAACTATTGTTTTAAACTGATAGTTGATTGATATTTTTGCATAATTAAGGCACTAAATTTTAAGATATTTTATTCATAAAAATATATTTCTATACATACTCAGTATGTGCATTATAATCAATAAATAATATTTGTTGAATTAACAAATTGGCAAGTTGAGTGTGAGACATAAAAGTGAAAATAATAACTGTGTATTCAAAATTAAATGTTCTGAAAAGAAACTGGTGGGAATAGAATACTAAAAACTCAGACTTTCACCTACAATCTATAATATTTATTTTAGAAAATAGTGTAAGAGTTCATCTCTGTGCTAAGAAGCAAAAAATATGGAAAAATAGTACCGATTAGATCAGGAACTCAGACTTTATTTCATACCCCATTCCTCTACCCCAAGCTTTTCCATTAACTATCCAGGTCTGCATCTTCTGCAAGTGCCTTATTTTTATAGGTTTAGTCTCCTCATTTCAAGAAACAAAAAGAAAAATATTTGTTCTAAAGATTTCTAGGTTAACTTTTGGTCTAATATGTTTATGATAAATTTTCTGATTAGTGATACTCTGGTATAGGCATATGTTATCGATACCAAGGGTCTGGTAAAAGTTGAAGAGAGATACTAGCAACAGAGAAAAACTTGCAGGAGAATATACAGGTAATCAGGTGAGAACTGTATATAGTTAGTTGATAATTTTTGTTGAGAAAAGGAAGTTATTTTCAAGATTTCCAAATAAAAGATACAGGAAATAAAATCTCTAGAGCTGATTATAATTTTATATTTGACTATCTTTAGCCTATGGGAAATATATAAGCTAAAAAAATTAGAATTGAAAATTGACGAATACAATTCAGTTAAATGATCTGTACTTCAATTTCTTCATCAGTAAAATGGGAAGAAAGTATATACCACTGAGTGAGCATGAAATAAAGTGATACAGATGATGCCAATTTGGTAACTTGTAAGAACTCAACAGGTACTAGCTATTATTCTCCCTCTCTAGATTGTGAAATTTTTCTTTTGCCAGGGGGTGAGAGGTGGGTAAGAGGGAGATTTGACTTCATTCACCACTGTCATGGGGTTTCAACACCTGTCCCATAGCAGGCACTCAATAAATGTTGTAAACTCACAGGCTTGGCTGTCAGTGTCGGTAGACTTTACCTCTGGTTGTTGAGCCTTTGAAATTTTCATGATTCTATTTTAGTCTGTATGGAATTGTGATTGAGACTGTCAGCCAAGACTAATGAGAATACGGAGAAGAATTTTTATTAACTTTTAAATAGGTTCCTAGTCTTTCTGGAGAGCCGCTGGGAGTGAGTCATCATGCTATTTCTGCATGGCTATCAAGTCTGGGTTTAGAATAGAATCCTTGGTTGTGACAAGCCTCATTTATATAACATTTTATATAATGTTAAAATGATATTTCAATTCATACTGTATTCAGAAAAAATACTTCTGAAGAAAAGAGCAAAGGAAGCTAAGAAAAAAAATGTTACTCTTGGAAAATAACTACATATCTTCACAAAATAGATACAATTTTCAATAATATGTTGTCAAAGAAAGGTATAAATTAGGAGCTGGCACACTCATTCTGGTCTGGGTTAATTAATAACTATCTTAAACAAATTTTTATCCTACTGGAAGCTTAATTTTCTTAAGAGGAAGGTTTTTTTTTTTTAAAGATTTTATTTATTTGACAGAGACACAGGGACATAGGGAACACAAGGCAGGGGAGTGGGACAAGCAGGGGGAGTGGGAGAAGGAGAAGCAGGCGTCCCGCCAGGCAGAGAGCCTGATACAGGGCTCCATCCCAGAACCCTGGGATCATGACCTGAGCCAAAGGCAGACGCTGAAGGACTGAGCCACCCAGGCGCTGGAAGAGGAACATTTTTGAGCCATACTATCTGCAGTATCTCTCAAAACACTGTGATAACAATTCTTGTTGCATTCTTTCCTCCCTTTGATACTCATGACCACTATTTGATTCAGAAAAATTTTCAGGCTCTCAGTACAACCACATATTCTTTTCTTTCTTTTTTTATTTTTTAATTTTTTCAGTATTCTAAGATTCATTGTTTATGCACCACACCCAGTGCTCCATGTAATACGTGCCCTCCTTAATACCCACAACCAGGTTCACCCAGCCCCCACCCCCTCCCCTCATATTCTAAGCTTATACCTTCTAATTTTATTTCCAATTGCCACCAATGAAAAAGATTTCAATTTGTGTATTGAGAGACACTGTTTCAGGGCTTCTAAAACTTTGGTTTTTTATCCCCCTATATTCATCTGTTTTGTTTCTTAAATTCCAGGTATGAGTGAACTCATATGACATTTGTCTTTGGCTTCTAAAACTTTCAACCATCACAATAAACTGACTTAGGAATATGTTAGGTAAAAATAATTTATTTGCTTGTTTTGTGGTTAGTGTTAGTGATATATTGTAACAGTCATATGAACATAGACTAAATTTAAACTTGTGGATCTAGTTACATCAAAGCAATATAAATGTCCCTTCCTTTTTTTTTGTTGTTGGAATCCAAGATCTATTACTGTATTTTTTTTTGTATAACACACTAAACTCTGGAGTGATAGCCCCTGAAAAATATGATTTTTTATTTCAGAATTTAAATCCAATGAATATTTTAAAAATCACCAAAATACTGGTATACATAGTATAAAAATATTAAAAAGCCAGATTTAAAGATTTTATTTACTATTTATTTGAGAGAGAGAGCAAGAGAAAGAACGTGAGCCAGGTGAGGGCAGAGGGAGGAGAAGCATCCTCCCCACTGAGCAGGGAGCCCATTTCAGGGCTCCCTCCCAGGACCCTGAGATCATGACTTGAGCCAAAGGAAGACACTTAACTGACTGAAACACTCAGACACCCCGAAAAGCCAAATTTAAAGTATCAGTCTGGTACCATCCAAATGTACTCAAGGATGATAAGAAATCATAATTAGAATGATTTGAGACTAGTACTGGCTGAAACATCTCTGAATGCTAGCCAGTTCATCTGGATCATGACCAAACTACAGAATCAAAATAACTTTTCCCAACTCAACTGGGTATTGTGTTTTACTGTGTAAGACATTCACAATTATAACTGGAGCTTAAGGTAGTATCATTTAGATAATTAGTACACACATCTCTTTAAAAATGATGTCTTCACACAATGGATGTTTTTATAATGAGCATAGCATATACTTTATGTTACCTGGAGTTTAAAGGAAAACTTTCCAGGCTAAGTAGAATAAAGGATTCCTGGAAAGACCATTACTGTCAAAAGAAAACAAATTACTAATCTGAAACATCTCACTAAAGGCAACCATACCTATACTGATTACATCAACAAAATATAGTAATTAAATCAAAAATGATGTTCCTTCCCATCCTTATCTGAACCCAGCTAATCACATTTCACATATACCTAATTTTTGGCTGACTGTTCTTTCCTCTGCCATTCAAGAAAGCATTTTGGAGGTAAGTTTCTAAACTTGTTATTGTAGGAAAAAAACAGAAAAAGAAAAAAAAAACACATTTGTTCCAGTTAATTTTATTTATGTATTTATTTTTGTCAGTAAATTTTTAATTGAGAGATATATGCTTAGAATAGTGAATAAAATCTAAATTAACAGGTTAAAGTGCAATATAAAAAGACGACCATGTACCTATCATGCAGCTCATAGATTAAAAACTTTCTAATAAACCTGATGCCTTTTTTGAAAGATTTTATTTATTAGAATGATCAAGAGCATGAGCAGGGCGAGGGGGAGGATCAGGGGCAAAGACTCCCTGCTGAGGGTGGAGCCTGAGGCAGGGCTTGGTGTGGGGCTCCAGGTGGGCTTCTTGTAGGCCTCAGTCCCAGGACCCAGAGAGCAAGACCTGAGCCAAAGTAACTGAACCGACTGAGCCACCCAGACACCCCACCCTGATGCTGGTTTTTATGATCACATCTGCCTACCACTCCTTAAAGCAATCACTATGTTGACACTTGGATTACATTTTCTTTTTGTTTTAGATTTATTATGTATTTATATTATATATATATGTATATTCATATTATATACTTGATATATATATCCCCACTATATAGTTTTTCTGTCTTTGAAGTTTATACAAATGGAATTATACCATATAAAGTAATGTTTGCCTTTTCCTTTGCTATGTTGTATTTGTTAGAGCTATTTATGCTATTACAGACCTGTCTTTTATTCAATTTTATTGTTTTAACAATATATCACTCATTATCTTTAGATATTATTATGAAATATAATATCGATCTGAGTTCATTATTGATGGAGCTCCGATATGAATCTATGTAATCTGGCTCTAAGTACTGTACTATTAATAATTTTGATATGCGCCATCTGATTATTTCATAGTATAAAATAGCATGTTTGCCGATTCTGCTCTTGATGGACATAAATTATCTCCTGCTTCTTCTATAATAAATAATGCAGTTATAGGGTTCCCTGAGTGGCTCAGTTAGTTAAGCATATGACTTCAGTTCAGGTAATGATCGCAGAGTCCTAGGATGGAGCCCTGCATTGGGCTCCCTGTTCAGTGAAGAGTCTACTTGTCTTTCTGCCCCTCTCCCTGCTCATGAATGCATACTTGTGTGCTCTTTCTCTCTCACAAAATAATAAATAAGATCTTTAAAAAAAATTCAGTTATACATGGTTTTGTACAAATATCCTAGTGTAAATGTACAAGAATTTACCTAAGGTGTAAATTTATGACTGAAATTGATAGGTTGTGGGAGAATGCAAATTTATTAGATGACTTCAAACATTTTCCAAAATAGCAATAACCTTTCATACTTTCAATAGTATAAGAGTGTTTTCCTTGTTCTATATTGCAGGAAATTAGAAGTTAAATTTTTTTCAGATTAGATATGTGTGTAATAGATTTACTCTGTGATTTTATTTTGAACTTTTACTAACTGGTTGACATCTTTTCATTTGTTAATAATCTAATTGAATTTCTTCTTTTGTGAAGTGGTCATTTAAGGCTTCTGCCTATTTTTTTTGAAGATTTCTTTTTTTTATTTTTCATTTGACAGACAGAGATCACAAGTAGGCAGAGAGGCAGACAGAGAGAGAGGGGAGAGCAGGCTTCCTGCTGAGCAGAGAGCCTGATGCTGGGCTGATCCCAGGACCCTGGGATCATGACCTGAGCGGAAGGCAGAGGCAGGCGCCCCCTTCTGCCTATTTTTAAGTGTGCTCTCTCTCTTTTTTCCTAATTAAGGGTAGGAGTTTTCAACATATTTTAATTATCAGGGTTTTTTTGTTTTGTTTTGTTTTGTTATTGTTGTTCTTGGTTATGTTGTAAACATTTGCTTACAGTGTTTTCTACATTGCCTTTATAGAAGAATGATGCTGTAGTGCTATTGAATACTTTAACCTTTTAGAGTTAGTAATTAAGTTTGCTTTAAGAAATCATTTCTTACCCTGAAATTATGAAGATATTCTTTATATTCTCTAAGATATTCATAATTTTTCCCTTCACATTAGAACTCTGATGCGCAAGGGACTGGTTATTATATATGGTGTAAGGTAGGGACACGATCTAATTCTTTTTAAAATGGATATATCCAGTATTCCAAGAAGCTTTTTATTTAGAAGTCTACCTTTTATCAGTGATTTCTAGTGCCACCTCTTACCATGTTTGCATGGTACTATTTCTATTCATATGTCATTGTCCTTGTCAGCACCTATTGCTTCAAGGGTTCTTTGGCTATTGTCAACCATTTTAACTTACAATTTAAGTTTTCAACTCAACTTTCAACTCAACTTTTCTACTTTTTCCTATTTATATTTTAAAATAAATATTGTACAACACAGGTGCCATTAACTATTTTTAATAACTAACTCATGACATATAATCATAGTAAAGGCATATCTCAACATCTGCCTTAGGCCATTTGGGCTGGTATAAAGATGATTAGAGATTCAGTGGCTTATGAACAATAGAAGTTTATGTCTCATAATTCTGGAGTCTGGGAAGTCCAAGATTGATTATTTAGCAGATTTGGTCTGGTGAGAGTTTGCTTCCTGGTTCATAGCTGGCCATTTTTTCACTATACTCTCATATGGCCAAAGGGACAAAGAAGTTCTCTGAACTCTCTTTTATTAGGCACAATCCCATTGATGAGAGCTCCATCCTCATGACCTATTCACTTCCCAAAGGCCCCACCTGCAAATACTATATCATATTGGATATTAGGATTTCAATATATGAATTTTGCAGTAACACAAACATTTAATCTATAGCATCCCACTCCTGGTCCTCCAAATTAATGTCCTTCTTGCATGTAAAATATATTGATTTCATCCCAAGAGAAAAGTCTTAACTCATTCCAGTATCAACTTTATTTATTTTTTAATTTTTTTTAAAGATTTATTACTTATTTATTTTTCAGAGGAGAGAGAGAGAGAGCGAGCAGTTAATAAGAGAGAAAGAGACAGCATGAGCAGGGGGAGCACGGGCAGAGGAAGAAGTTGGATCCCAGGACCCTGGGAAGATGATCTGAGCTGAAGGCAGATGGTTAATTGACTGAGCCACCCAGACATCCCTCATTCCAGTATCAACTTTAAAGTCTAAGTCCAAAGTCTGATCTAAATATCATCTAAATCAGATATGGGTGAGATTCAAGGCATAATTCATTGTAAATCAAATTGCTTTGCATATGTAAGCCTGTGCACCCACACAAGTAATGTGGTTTCAAAATACAATGATGTGACAGACATAGGCTAGACATTCCCATTCGAAAAGAGAAATAGGAAAGAAAAAAGGGGTGACAGTTCCCTCTAAGTCTAAAATCTAATGGAGCAAACAACAGTTAACTTCAAGGCTCGAGAATAATTCTCTTTGTCTTGATGCTCTGCTTTCCAAGCCTACTGAGACAGAAGTTCCACCTTCAGGACACACTGTGGTGGCAGTCCAGATCCCACAGCATGCTGTGAAGCCCTGACCCATCGCTTTTGGTGGCTCTGCCCCCACAGTGGCTCTATTCCTGGGCCTTTTCTCTATGATGTTTTTCTGAAGTGGTCCCAGTTGTCAACAGCTCTGTGCCTGGATTGCACATCTATGATTCCAGGGAGCTCTATCTTTAAACAGTGTGGAGGCACCCATGCCCACAGGGCTCATATACTTTGCTTAGCAGAGGAATAGTGCCACACTGAAACAGATAGTGTTTACTGCTTGCACTGTGACCAGTGCCACGCCAGGGCCTGCAGGATCCTCACCTTTGAGTGGCAAAACATAGAACCATAGTGTAGGGAGCATGTGATGTGAGGCAGTGCCAGGTCAAGTTCACTGAGATTCCATAGGCACTGACAGCACCCTCTTCCTCATTTGAAATCACTTTGCTTCCTTGGTGCTTGCACTCTGGGCCTGTGGTGAGAGTGGTAACTTTGGTGATTTTCAGGGCCATGCTTCTGTCATCTTAGAGAGATATGGGTTCTGGTTTCTGTTGAAATAGGGGATCCATGCTAATCTCATCAAAGGATCCTTGGATAATAAGGATTATTATCCTTAGTGGGTTTTTTTTTTTTTTTTTTTTTTGCAATATAGGTAAGCTGAGAATTTTCCAAATCTTTAAGTTCTTCTTCCTTTTTGATTAACAATTCTATCTGTAAATCATTGCTGGGTTTTTGGTTGTTTTTGTTTGTTTGCATTTTATTGTAAACAGGGAAAGTCAATCCACACCTTCAACACTTTGTTTAGAAATGACTTTAGCTAAGTATCAAATTTCACTGCTTACAAGTTCTGTCTTCCACAAAACATTAGAACACAACACAATTGAGTCAAGCTTTTTGCCATTTTATATCTTTATCCATATCTATATCTACATCTATATGTCTCTGTTTCTATCATCTATATCTAATCTATCTATAATATCATTGTTCCTCATCTCTGAGACCTCATAAGAATGATCTTTACCACTCATATTCTTAGATTGTTGAAAATTACCTAGATATCCTCTAAGAAGTTCAAAGCTTTCTCTTGTCTTTTCTTTCTGAGTTCTCATCAGAATCACCTTTAAATATCCATTCACAGCAATGTAAGCTTTTTCTAGCATGCATGTCGAAACTCCTCCAGTTAAGCAACTTTTTTTTTTTTTTTTTTAGGTATTTTTGTTGCAGCAACACCCTATCTCTCAGTACCAGTTTCTCTCTCCGTTCATTCAAGCTGATATAAATGAATACCACAGACCAGTTTCCTTATAAAGAACAGAAATTTATTTCTGATAGTTCTTAAGCCTGGAAAACCAAGATCAAGGTGCCAGCCAATTCATCGTCTGGTAAGAATCTGCCATTTTTTAGAGAATAGCCATCTTTTTGCTGCTGTCCTTTCATGGTGGAAAGGTCAAGGGATCTCTCTGGACTCTCTTTTATAAGGGCACTGAACCCATTTATTAGAGCTCCACTCTCATTACCTAATCCCCTCTCAAAAGCCCCACCACTTCTAAATATTATTACAGTGGGTATTAGGATTTCAACATACAAGTTTTGAGAAGACACAAATATTCAGTCTACAGAAACATCAAAACCAAGTACTACTTTGTTTAGAGATGTGATTCTTGGGAGACAATTAATTCTAATCTTTTCCAGTACTGCAATATTTACTTTCCTTCCTACTGAACCATCTTGCAAATGTGATCTTATACATGAGAATGACAAATGAATATGGAAAAGTGATGGAGTGGTAGCTTATGCAAAAAATAATTAAATGAAATTTTATGAGACTATTGATTAACACTGCACTCATTGGTTACATCGTATTAAATTACTAGGGATGACCATGAAGGTTTTAAAAAGTACCCTTACCTTGACCAAACTTAATACAATTGTCTCTTTGACTTTAAGCCCCCGACCTCCCTTTTCTTAGAGCATTTACTTTAGAAAACTTGTAATTATGAATTCTTTCTTGGCCCCTTTGATATGTAAACATTCTCTCAATCTCTTGAGTTTAACAACCCAGGAAGGTCTTTCTCAAGGACTTGGGAGCCATCTTTTTTTGTTGTTGTAGTCATCAAAGAATCATCATTTTTCTCTGTCTCTGAGGAATAGTAGGAACCTAACCAAGTAAGTACCAAGTGGCAAACCCAGGTGGCCCAATTGCATTGGCCCTCTTCCCATTCAACATCCTCTAGTACTTTTTCACTGTCTTATAACAGCACTAAAAACCCATCAACATTTCATTTCTGTAAAATTGATTTCATTTTTTCTCCCCCATGGTAGTAGATTTAAAAGTCTTCCATTCCTGCTTAACTTGTCTCGTCTAAATTTTCTTTGACTTGAGAATATTTAATAAAAATAAAATGTCAGGAGCGGGAAATCATAAAAAAATATATATACATTTATTTGTTTTAACTTAATGAAGCAGATTTATAGGGAAAATAACTTTGAAGTAGTTGAATATAGTTAAAACTAAGAAATTGAATAATGAATTTGTCTGTGACTTACCAGATTCTAATGCAATTTGTAAGATGCTACAGATAATACTAACTCAGCTCTGAAAATAAGTTCTCTCCAGCACTGGAAAGCTTTTGCTAGCATACACAGCACTAGTCTTCAATATCACAGAGTTTAAAAATGTGCAGTTTCAAGATAATATTTGTAATAAAGCTGAAACTGGCTATTTTTAACTAAGGAGAAGATCGGGGCATTTTGTCTAAGGATCCTAGCTCATGAAATAACTTAGGAAAGACTAATGCATTTTTCAGTTAGATTATTTTCGTATTGATAAGCAACTTTCTATAAGTATAGGGGGCAGGGTATAGATATCTTTGAAACTGTCATGAGATGAACATAAAATAATTTCTTTGCTTTCAGTAGCTTTTTTGACTTTTTTTTTGTTTGTCTTCATAAAGTTATACTCACTGATATGCTGTAAATGTTTAACTATTGGCTCTGAGGAGGGTGGGGGGAAAAAGCCCTAATTTGTAGCTTTTGCTGGTATCTATGGTATAAACATCCAAGTTTCTAAAGTGATACCATGAAAGAAGTAGTTGAGAAGAGATATGCCAAACCAATTCTTGTAAACATTTATGATGCCATTCTCAGCATCCCTGTGGTTACAGATATAATTTAACATTAATGAATTATCCACTTACCTACCCATTAGTTCTGGTTATCCCCCTTTCAGACAGTAGACTGAGTGACTTTCTTGTCCCTTGTGGTTGAATGAGGCCTTGTGACTACTTCTGGTCAGTGAGTGATCCCAGAGGTGGTATGTATCGCTTTCAGTCTGGGGTATTTAATTGTCTTTGCAAGATCTCCCCGAACTCTTTTCCTTCTTCCGCAGTCATGATCATCTTCCTGATAATGTCTTACCATCACCTTCAGTCCTAGAGTAAAGATGAAAACAGGAGGAACAAAATCGGTCTATGGTAGATATGTAATGTGAATGAGAATTAAGTATTTCTTATGTTGAACCACAGAGATGTTAGGATTGTTTTTGATATTACAGTATGACCTAACCTATCCTGCCTGATAAACTTATTATCGGTGATTATAAAAAGGTCTTTCCATTCATATATTTTGAAACACTAAATGAGCTTATGTGAAACATTGCAATTTAATAAAGAAATAATTTTCCAAATACCAATTTGATACAGTCAACCTGCTCCATTCACTTCAGACATTCTGATCCCAGTAGGCATTTTTAAATCTTACCTTTTTGCCAAAATGATCGATTTGAACTGAATGATACTGTTTCAGTGATTTAAGAGAGGGAAATGTTTTTACTTACTTACTTACCTTCACTTGTTAAGGGTTTATATTCCTACTATGTGGTTAAATAGTGTGTGGAAGTATTAGTAATTTAATCAAACATTTTGCTTAATATTCTATGATGTAAATAAAGAGCATGCTTGACTTGTTTATGGCACTCACCAATGCTGAACAACATAAAAACAAATAAGGGCTTGTTAATAAGGAGCTGTTATAAAAATAGAAACCATGAAAAATATTAAAAGATAATGACAGTAAACTCATACTAGTATCCCTGAATGATTTAGGAATAAAATGGATTATTGGAATTTTCTGAACCAAAGAAAGGTGAATTCAAGCAAAATTATATTCAATAAGTCTGAAGGTTTTTTAGGTATAATTATTATCTCTGTTAATCAGGCCTTCTAAGAGCAGAGATCATCCTCTTATCAGCTTGTGCACAGTGATGAGTGTCTAGGCTGAGGGGCATAACCACTGGGTATGAAAATTGTCATACTTCAAATTGCATGATTTTGTCACAGGAAATAGATTTGCATAGCAGTTATTATTCTCTTCTCCAAGTAATGGCAGTTTTGGCAAAGAATAAAGCAGAAGGAACTAAACCTAAATGAAGTGTTTTATTATTTTTTTAATTTTATTTTCTTTAAATTAAATTAATTAACATATGATGTATTATTAGTTTCAAAGGCAGGGTTCAGGGATTCATCAGTTGAGTATAACACCCACTGCTTATTACATCACATGCCATCCCTAATGCCCATCACCCAGTTACTCCATTCCCCCTAACTACCTCCCTTCTAGCAACCCTCAGTTTGTTTCCTGTAGTTAAGAGTCTCTTATGGTTTGTCTCCCTCTCCAATTTCATCTTATTTTTCCCTCTCTTCCCCTATGATTCTGTTTTGTATTTTAAATTGCACCTATGAGAGAAATCATATAGTAATTGTCTTTTGATTGATGTATTTTGCTTAGTATGCTAAGTATGCTAACTTCTAGGTCCACCCACATTGTCACATTGTTCAAATGTTCATTTTTGATGGCTGAATAATATCCCATTGCATATATATATATATATATATATATATTTATATGCCACATCTTTTTTATCCATTCACCTGTCATTGGACATCTAGGCCCTTTCCATAGTTTAGCTATTGCGGACATTGCTGCTATAAATGTTGGGGTGCATGTGCCCCTTTGGGTCACTATGTTTGTATCCTTTAGGTAAATACCTAGTGGTCCAATTTCTGGGTGGTAGGGTGGTTCTATTTTTAACTTTTTGTAGAACCTTCATACTGTTTTCCAGAATGGCTACAGCAGCTTGCATTTCCACCTGTATTGTAAGAGAGTTCCCCATTCTCCAAATCTTTGCCAGCATTTGTTGTTTCCTGACTTTTTAGTTTTAGCCATTCTGACTGGTGTGAGGTGGCATCTCATTGTTGTTTTGAAGTTTGTTTTCTTTTTATTCAATGCCCTTCATGAAGACAGCTTGTTTGTAATTAATGAATACTAATGAATATGAAAAAAAATTATGAAAGGTATGTCAGTTCTATATAAATCCCTTTATATTTCTGTTAAAAGGGGAAGCATGAACAAAAAAAGGGTCTATGTACAATCCTGTGACAGTCAAAGCCAATACTAAAGACTGGTTTTAGATGTGGTAACCTGAAAACATTTTCACATACTGTTTTATGATAATAAATACATTTTAAAACAACTGTATACCTTTTAGGTAAAGGTAGCCATAAATACAAAGCTCACACTTGGGTGAATATTTTCTTATCTTTATAAAACTCTTAGTGATGTCAAAAGTAAAATTCTTTTTTTTTTAAGATTTTATTTATTTATTTGACAGACAGAGATCACAATTAGGTAGAGAGGCAGGCAGAGAGAGGAGGAAGCAGGCTCCCTATTGAGCAGAGAGCCCTATGCAGGGCTCCATCCCAGGATCCCAGGACCATGACCCAAGCTGAAGGTAGAGGCCTCAACCACTGAGCCATCCAGGTGCCCCCAAAATAAAACTCTTGATTTCAAGAAAACTTCACATTCATGATTGTCTTTACCTCTTCCTGGGTATAAGCCCTGTGCTTTTACAGAAATATACTTGTTGGAAAAAATTCAGAGATATGATTAAATAAAAAAGAACTAGATTACAAATAAGATACAGTAAAGATATGTTCTTATGTATATTGCACAATAATGAGTGTAAAAAAGTTTTAATAGCTGAAACAGAAATTTGTATTAGCCAAGAAAACTGAGAAAGATCTTTAGATGAATCTAATACTCCAGAGGAAGGAAATATGGAGGACTTGTAATTGACAAAAAATAAAGAGGATAAAAGAGAAGAGCCAAACTCTTCACAATGTAAAGTCTTTATTTTGGGTGGTAAAAAAATTATATTGAAGTCAGACAAACATTTGGGAACATAACGTAGGACAGACGCTTAGTCTAGGATAGAGGAGATACCCTGGAAAGAGGCATATTTGAGAATCCCCAGGCTTGATATGACCAAAATAAAAATTAAAACATGAAACTAGCATTTATTAAATGCCTGGTACTATTCTTTGTCTCCCAAAGAACCTTAATAAAAGCAAGTATATAATATTGACATTAAATTAATTTGCATTGCTAAGATATAAAATAGGTTTAGCTACCTGCTGTACAACTCCTCTCTCTTTGCAACATGCACAAATTCTTTGAGAGATCTACTGAATTCAAAATTTTCTTGGTGAATTATTTTTTGTGTGGAGGCCTGACTTTCAAATATGGGTTGGTGGATTACAGAATAGAAATGAAATTTTATAACAAAGTTTTATGTGGTGTGTGGAATCAAGACAAAGGTGATCATGGGAATTACAACAGTGTTTCAGAGCAACTTACAGACATAAACAGGTCCAAAGCTGGCTTGCCTAGTTCTCAAGACTCAAAAAACAAAATAAAACACCAAACCATCTCCACAGTTGGGGGAAATCATATAGTATTTGTATTTTTCTGATTATTTCACTTAGCATTATATCCATGCTGTTACAAATGAAAGATTTCATTTTTATGGCTGAGTAATATTTGTGTGTGTGTGTGTGTGTGTGTGTGTGTGTGTATCACATCTTTATCCAATTGTCTATCAATTGTCAGTTGGGTTTTTTTTTTAATGAGAGTTTATTTATTTATTTGACAGACAAAGATCACAAGTAGGCAGAGGGGCAGGCAGAGAGAGGAGGAAGCAGGCTCACTGCTGAGTAGACAGCCAGATGTGGGGCTCAATCCCAGGACCCCATCCCAGGACCCCGGGATCATGACCCGAGTCAAAGGCAGAGACTTTAACCCACTGAGCCACCTAGCTGCCCCAGCTGGTCGCTTTTATATCTTGGCTATTGTAAATAACGTTGCAACAAACATAGGGGTGTGTATATCTTTTAGAATTAGTGTTTTCATTTTCTTTGGGTAATATTCAGTAGAAGAATTACTGGACCATATGGTAATTCTATTTTTAATTTTTTGAGGAACATCCATACTGTTTCCTATAATGGCTGTACCAATTTGCATTCTCTCCAACATTGCATGAGGAGTTTCTTTTACTCCACATCCCCACCAATGCTTAATTTCTTGTTTTTGCTTTGAGCTATTCTAACAGGTGTAAAGTGATTCTCATTGTGGTTTTAATTTTTCATTTTCCTGATGATTACTGATGTTGTTGGCCATCTATATAGAACTTAAAAAAGAAATGAACAAAGAAAAAAAAGAGACAAGAAACAGACTCTTAAATACAGAGAATAAACTGATGGTTGCCAGGGGGAGGTGAGTGGAAGGATGGGTAAAATAGATATGAAAAATTAAGAGTACACCTGTCTTGACAAGCACTGAGAAATGTATAGAATTGTTAAATCATTATATTGTACACCTGAAACCAACATAGCACCCATGTTGATTATACTTGAAAAAAAAAATAACAAACAATACAAGTCATAAAACCCATCTCAAATTTATATAAAATGTTAATTATAGTAACAGTTCTAGGTGGTGAGATTGAGAATGGTTTGTATTTTAATTTTTTTTCTTTTTTAGATGGTAAACATGGAGATCTTGTGTATTTTTATATTTAGAAAGCTTCAGGAGTTACTGCAAATGAATATAGACTCACAGCAGCAGTAGCAATTAGGAAATAAAAGTTGCTTTGTGCCACTAAAGTTGTATTTTACATAAATCCGTGGTCTGCTTAGAAATATTTTTCCCCTTTTAGTTAAAGATGACACATATACCAGTAAGTCTTTCTTGACTATTTGAAATTTATTTTATTTTAAAATGAGTTTTGCCTTATTCTGAAAAGAAGTTTTTTTAAACGTTCACATTTAGGGGAGATATTTGTATGCTCAAATTGTAGCCTACTAGAAATCATAGGTAATAACCATAAACTAATGGAGAAGCAAGATAAAAGCAGAATTTGTTGAAAAAGGAATTATAATTTTATGAGAAAATGTGTTAAAGAAGAGCCAATGGATTGTGCAGTTTCTGTCTCACTATTAATCCTCAAGTTTGGTGCATATTATATATCCTTATTGTAAGAATGTTATTGGATATATTTCCTTACAATACATATTATTGAGAATTTATTTTAAAAATGATATTTTAATTCATGGTAGTCAACAATTAATATTATTTGGGTAACTTAACTTTTACTTTAATAATTTCATATAAACTGTATTCAATTTAATGGAATATATTTTAATACACTTTTGTTTTTAGTGTAGCCAACACCTGACAGTTAGATAATGTCAAAGATTCACAATTTCTCTCATCTGAACTAATGAAAATTCACTAATGGATTCAGATAAAGGGTGTTTGTGTGTGCGTGCATGTGTGTGTGTTGTGTTATTGGTAAATTAAGCTTGGAAAATTCAAGTAAGCCTCCTTTCTCCTGATTTGAATTTACCTAGTTACAGCCAAAACATTTTGAGAATGGTTTCCTTCTTCACAGTGAGGAGAGGGGAACATTCAGAGGGATACTTACTACAAAGAAAACCAAAATTGGAAGGGATTAAAAACTCTGCTTTGGGAGTAATGGTTTGAGAAAAGAAAAAGAAATCAGAATTTGATCATAATTGCCTAATTTTAATGCAAAAACCAGATGCCATGCATGGCTAAGTGGATTTGGACTCTCACTGATATCACCACTTAGGTGGGATGTGCCTTACTTCATGTGTTTTTACATGAATTGAGAAGAAATACACATTTTTTTTTAAGATTTTATTTATTTATTTGACAGACAGAGACAAGTAGGCAGAGAGGCAGGCAGAGAGAGAGGAGAAAGCAGGCTCCCCGCTGAGCAGAGAGCCCGATGTGGGACTCGATCCCAGGACCCTGGGATCATGACCTGAGCCAAAGGCAGAGGCATTAACCCACTGAGCCACCCAGGCGCCCTAAATACACATTTTTATTCAAATGCTATCTTTCTGTTTTTAAGAGAAAGAAAAGTGAGGGCATGCGCAGTCGGAGGGGCCAAGGGAGAGCGAAAGAGAATCTTAGGCAGGCTCCAAGCCCAGCAAAGAACCACATGCCTGCCTCTTTCTCCTGACCCTGAGGCCAGGACCTGAGCTGAAGTCGAGTGGTCACTTAACTGATGAGCCACCCAGGTGCCCCAATCAAATACTACTTATTTCCATACCCCTCCAGAGGACTGGGCAAGGGAATGAGTACTTGCTAAGGAAATGATTGGTAAGGTGAATGAAAATTCTCTGTGAACTTTCCCCTAGCTCATTATTTTCAGTACACTGGGCTTAATAACCAAACCTGAGATCTACCCGAAACTGGCTGTGTGCCCACTCAAGGGAGATAATAACCTACCAAGAGTCCTGCCCTACCTTTATGGGGCTACTCTCCCTATATCTATCACAACTTCTTATTTATCTTTCAGAACTTGTAGGACTACTCAGCTGTTGTCTCCAGAAAGCTGAATTGAGTCATACAGCGCAATTTTACCTTGCCTTCTGTCTCTCGCCTCGCATAGGAGCAGCCATGTTATTCACCAACTCACCCATAGTGATTATATAACTGAAATGATAGTATAATAATATCCTAAATATGACACAAGTAATAAAATAATTCTCAAAGTTGAGGAATATGAATTCCCCAATTATTTTAAGTTACAGAAATAATTTAAGTATAAAATATTCCCTCTCCCCCTTAAAAATTAAGGTTTGAAACAAACAATGTTTATCATTTTTCTTCGGTTTCTTAATCTGGTAAGGTCCAGTGATATCAGCTCATTTCTAAGACATTTATTAGCTTACTTATGTATGTATATACGAATTTGTGTATGTATATATGTGTGTGTATTTATAGAAGCAGTTGCACCTTTGGCTTATTCCAGTGAACCGTCTCCAACATTAAATTGAATCTCACCTAGGCTTCTCTAGTTCCCTATTTTTTTCCAGTGAGATGGCTGTAGCTTCAGAACCAAAAAAAAAAATATATATATATATATATATTTTTTTTTTTTCTGAAAAGATGAGCTAATATGCAACTCTGAAGTTTTCTTTATTTTTAATGGTAAACTTAATTATTTTTAAATTTATTTTATTTTTTTACAAGTATATAATGTATTATTAGCCCCAGGAGTACAGGTCTGTGAATCGCCAGGTTTACACACTTCACAGCACTCACCATATCACATACCCTCCCCAATGTTCATAACCCAACCACCCTCTCCCTACACCCCTACCCCCGGCCACCCTCAGTTTGTTTTGTGAGATTAAGAGTCTCTTTTGGTTTGTCTCCCCCACCCTGATCCCATCTTGTTTTATTTATTCTTTTCCTACCCCCCTAACTCCCCCTCATTGCATCTCCACTTCCTCATAACAGGGAGATCATATGATTGCAACTCTGAAGTTTTAATAACTAAATTATGTTTATAGGAACTAGTCATGTTATGATGCAAGCAAAGTCTGTAGTCTAATTGTTTTAAGAAGAATGGCAGAAGGCTCAGAAGGTCAGTTGTGTCAAGTGTTTGGAACATTTTTAAACTTAGTATAAGAAAGTCCCCTATGAAGGGATGAAAGCATATACTCCAGTGCCCAAAGCTAAGGAACAGTATCCTCTGGGCATAGATGTTCTGAAAGGATAGCATTTGAAACACGTTTTTACATTCTGTAGACATACAGATTCTTGTGTGAGTCATTAGCATCTGAGACTGCTTTTTAAATGTACAATTCTGTCACCTGTGTTAAGTAGGCATTGCTAAAATTCTATTCCTTTCTCAATTAATATACTAGAATATTTCAGCACATTTGATGCCAGTATTCTTTTTTAAAACTGTTTTTTCAGCAAATTGATCCTGAATTGAGTAGAAACCCTTGTCTAAAACAGCTTTTATCCTTTTATTTGAACAGGGAAACTGTATCTATAAAGACAATAGCTCAAGTATAATTCATTCCCTTATTTTTCCCCTTTAATATCTCATTCTATTATTATTCCATCTACTTTTTCTACTCTTAGAAATATCCCAAAGCATTTAATCTTTATATCACAGTGGCTGCCGCTGCTTCTGACTGTTATTCCATGTATTTTTTTAATCCTAACCTCATGATGGTTTTGCTCTTGCCTCTAAGTTTAATTCAGTTGTGTAAGGACATTCTAAAGATTCTTGAACTGAAGCAACTATTGATGGGTATAGTCAGGCATCCAGTGACTATCAATGTGTTTTCTTTCAAGTGGCGTTCTTCAAAATATAGTCTTTTTCCAACTTTTGAATTTTCTAACACTTGGAATATGATAACAGAAATGTCCATTTCTTCAAAATCTTTTTTTTTTCCCCTGATCAATGGGGTGTACTCACAGTGTTCCTTTTCCCAATCTGATCTGATCTAGTTCTTTTTCTCCTCTCAGGTATACCCAGTTGTATAGATAGATTATAGGTAGAGAGATGGATAGATGGACGGATGGATAGATAGAGTCTTGAACATGCCATGAAGGTGCACACAAGTTGTATCTTTCCACAATGTCAGCTTTATTCAATCATAAAGCAAAGTTAATCACAATTATAAAGCTGGTTCAGGATTCCAAACTCAATGACCATCCACCATGTGATTAAACTTGGCTTCTTACACAGCACATAGAGCAGGACAGGAGACAATCCCCACAACAAACAAGGTCACAGAAGTGTGCAGGAAGTTCACAAACCAAACACGAAGTCAGTCTGTGGACACGCAGTTGAGATAAGGTCCCTGTCTGGTCCAGGTCAGCTGTCCCACTTACTGCTTCTGATGTTCAAGCAGTGAAGGATCTTGGTTCTGTTCCGAGATCATTTGGGCAGACCTTCCACAGCAGTTGCCTTTTTTAAGTGTTCAGACATAGGGGTGTCAGGTCTAAAGAGTCTGACAGTTTGCTATAAAAATCCTGCACTTTTTAAGGAATTTAATTTGTCTTTGGGCCCTGCAGATCTCTGGTTCTGCTTGTTTTCAGTTCTGGGGTGTCAGCTAACGCTGGTCCAGGTGATACCTCAGAGCTTCAGTACATCTAACTACTTGGGACATTGCTTGACAGAGGCTCCTGCTCGATATGAGACTCTATTTTGCTCTCCATAGATAGATGGATAGATAGATGGTTAGAAAGGAAAAAAAAATAAAGATAATTTTACTTTAACAGTCTCACCTCTCTCCTTCTTCAAATGTTTGCAAGTACAAAGTGTATCAATTCTTTTTCTTTCCTAAAATAATTCTCCAAATAGGGCCATGTTCAGTCTTCAATAGCAAATATTTATGAATATCATAATTTCTTCATCTATCCAAATCATCCATTTTAAGACAGATTCTTTCAATCATCATTTATCTGTGTAGAGTAGTTCTACTCTTTCACATTTCCAAAATGTAAACTCAATTTCTTCAATTTGTGATTTGCTTTGTGTGTAGGAACTTCTCTATGGTTTCCTTGTGAAATCTAATTACATAAATTTATGGGTATGATTTCATAACATCTTAAAGATATTGCATCAGCCTGTTTATAAAATAATGCTTGTATCCAGATCATACGAGGGTTCTATTCCCATTTCTGTCTATTTAGTATGGTTTTCCAACGCATAATCATTGTTTCCTAAAAATATTTATCGTTTTTCTCTCTAATATGTTAAAGGAATACCTCCAAATAATTTTGCGGCAATATATTCCCACTGACACTATGAGAATCATCCTTTCTTCTTTTTTGTTAATCTCTTTTAGGCTCCAGTCATCTTCATTTACCAATTTGAAAAAAAAGATGATTTCTGTCTTCATGAGAGCCATCAAAAATGCCATAAAGGATATTTTTTCCTTTTTATATTTGTCTAAGCTGGTGTTTGAAATTTTTACCTTTTCCCTAAGGAGAGTCCTTTCTTTTTCTAACATAATCAGCTTGTTTGCTTAATTTCCACTGCCCTTTTTCACTACTATTTTCATCCTGAAATCAAGAAAAAAATCTTCTTGAAATGTATATTCCTTTTTAAATCATAGAACAAACCTGATTCTCACAGTAATTCAGACTCCTTACTCTTTGCATTTCTAATGAAATCCTAGAGATTTGCTTCTTTTCCAAACACCTGAAATGCTATGTATTCTTAAAAGAAGGTCTCTTCTCTCATTGTCTTTATGTGTTCAGTGATAAAATTCATCATAATCTGTGATTAAAATCCTAGACACATTGACAGATAGATCTTATAAATCTATAAACTAAAAGCATGTTTTACTACCACTTTTCCATACTTAGTCTGAGATGCAATTGCTCACAGGGAAAAGAAACACAATTTGGGAAAGGTGTCCAGCCATTGCCTGTCACTGACTATTAAAATCATTAGACAAAACCTTTTCCATTGGGCAGCACCTTGTTTATTCCACACAAATTAAGGAAAGAAAAATAGTTATTCCTCAAGATATTTTGTAGCTATCTGCTGAAAAAAATTATGTGATAAATATTCAAGATTGTCTCAATGACTGTGACATAAAGAACACCTTCTAGAGTTGTACTGTGCCCAGCCAATATTGAAGTCCTTAATTACATCGACTTTATCTGATTTCATGGTTCAGATACTAGGCAAAGTCCTTAATGAGATTATTCTTAAGGAGGAAAAAAAAACACAAATTGACCACACCTGTGCTCAAAAGCCCTTCACTCCAGGTTCTAACCAACTGGAAGCATTAAAAAAAAAAAAAAAAAAAAAAAAAGGAAATGCCAACAGGTAAGACAAAACCAAAACCAAAACCAAACCAAAAAAAAAAAAAAAATGACAGAATAGGAAGCTCTAAAGTTTGGACTCCACTCGCTGAAGGAACCATTTATTTATTTATTTATTTATTTATTTTTGAAGCAGCCATTTAGTTGGATCAATTGAAATCAATTACTTTGGAATGCTAGAATCTGGTTGGACACTTATAATAATCAGGGAAGTACTTAATGAAAGGAAGACTGATATCCTTTTTTAAGAGAGTGGTGTTCATAAACCAGCTACCATAACCCATTCCTTAGCCTTCTGTGGCAATAGAAGCCCATAGTTCTGCAGCAGGTGGCTGGGGCCTGGGTGGGCATAAGGACCTTGTCCTCCAAGAATTTATGGTTGTGCATTTTGTTTAGTCTGGAAATTCCCTGAAGATGTGTAAACACCTGAATTGATTTCCTCATCTTGGGGTTTTGAAAAGGAGGTAAAAGTCTTACAGATTGAAAACTTTAAGACATTGCTAATAGAAATTTTAAACACCATAATTAAATGGTTTAATAATTAATACTTAAATGTTTAAAGACATCCCATTTTCATGGATTGGAAGACTTAATAATGTTAAATTTCAATACTATCCGAAACAATCTACAGCTACAATGCAATCCTTATAAAAATTCGTGACATCATTAATAAGGGAAATACTAATCAGAATCATACTGATATTACTTTATACCTATTATGATAGCTATTAAATGATGAAACTGGAAAATAAAAGTGTTGAGGATGTGAAGAAATGGGACTCTCATGCATTGCATGTGTAAAATAGTACAGCCATTGTGGAAAAGAGTTTGGCTACTTCCTAAAAATATACACAGAATTACAGTATTATAAAAACACTTCTCCTGGGGCGCCTGGGTGGCTCAGTGGGTTAAGCCTCTGCCTTCGGCTTGGGTCATGATCTCAGGGTCCTGGGATCGAGCCCCGCATCGGGCTCTCTGCTCAGCGGGGAGCCTGCTTCCCCTTCTCTCTCTCTGCCTACCGGTGACCTCTGTCTGTCAAATAAACAAAATCTTAAAACAAACAAACAAACAAACAACAAAAAAAAACACTTCTCCTCCTAGTTACATATATAGTCAAAAGAATTACAAAGAGGAATGCAAACTTGCACACCTGTATTCCTAGCAGCGTTTTTCAAAACAGCCAAAAGGGAGGAAATTACCCAAATGTCCATCAGTCCATCAATACTTAAATGGGTTTTTAAAATGGATTTTAAAATATAGCTACTACTACTACTTCACACACACACACACACACACACACACACACACACACACACAATGGAATATTATTCAGCCCTAAAATGAAATGAAGTTCTGATATATATTATAATAGGGAGAACCCTGAAAACATGCTAAATGAAACAAACCAGACCCAAAATCACAGATACTATCTCAAACTATTTATACTGAGTTTCTAGACTAGGCAAAATCATAGAGACAGAAAATAGGATAGAAGTTACTAGAGGCTGAAAGAGGAAATGGGGAATTATTGCTTAATGAATATAGAATTTCTATTTGGGATGATGAAAAATTTCTAGAAATACATAGTAGTGATGGTTACACCACACTGTAAATGTACTTAATGCCACACTGTAAATGTACTTAATGCTGAGAATTGCATACTTGAAAATAGTTAATGTGGAAAGTGTTATGTTAAGTATGTCATACTGCAAAAAAAAAAAAAGTTTCCATGAAAAATATCCCTCTGCGCCACAACGAGATAACCATTCATCATTTTCTTCCACACCCTTCCCTAGAATTTCTTCTCACCTTTATTTAAGCAATGATTTAAATATTCTCATATTTTAACATTAGAAAAGTGATAAATGGTGCTAATCTCAGCAGCAGAGAAAAAGAAAAAAAGAAGATCCCAAAGTACACAACCAGCTATACTAATTAAGCTCTATTAGATGTGGAAATCAAGATATGGAAACCACACACATAGTTAAGGAAGGGTCTCTCGGTACCTTATAGCTCAGGGAGAATATCCATGAATGGACAGACTTGAAAAGGGACCCTCCCTCCCCCTATTCCAGAAGGCTGGGATCCAAACTTTAATGGAGATATTGTAGTTCTGCCCACTGCATATCATATATATTTACTAATTTGCCTAGGTCAGAACTTGGTCTAAAATCAGTGAGCAAGAATCAAGCCACTGTCCAAAGATAAGGAGAAGTGTAGTTCCTAAGCTACTGATGGTGTAGGCAGAAAGAAGGAGTGGATGTTTGTAGGGAAACCTCCTTTTATTTTTTTTTTTAAGATTTTATTTATTTATTTGACAGAGAGAGAGAGAGACCATAAGCAGGCAGAGAGGCAGGCAGAAAGAGAGAAGGAAGCAGGCTCCCTGCTGAGCAGAGAGCGGGATGTGGGGCTAGATCCCAGGACCCCCAAGATCATGACCTGAGCCGAAGGCAGAGCTTTAACCCACTGAGCTACCCAGGAGCCCCGAGAAACCTCTTGACTACAGGTAAGCAGTTTAGGAACAGGAGAAGGGATTAGGGTGTCAATGTGGGTAGGAGACCTTTGGGTCATCAGTGTCTGTGTCAAGAGGACCACATGAAAGTGATTATTAGGCCACATTGGACTGCAGTGTCACCAAGCGATTATGCTCTCTGTCCTCAAAGCTTGGGCAGAGCTCCACCTCATGCTCTTACATCCCCACCAATGACTCAACAGGAAACCTATGGGTTGCCCTTCCTTTTGCAATGTCCCTCTTGTGCCCTCTACTGAGAAAGCTTAATATTGTGCTTAAAGTAATTGCAAATTATGGGAAAGTATATATATTTCTATTTACATATTTAGAGCTGAGAGACAATAAATTGATGATACCCACAGATGTATGGCAAAGTTTCCTGCATTCACTCAAATGCATCTTAAATAATAGGATTGGAGAGTGAAATAGGGAAATGTGATGATTCCTTTTTGGCAACAGATTTAAATGAGTATTGGGTGTTGGAACTGGGTTAGCTATGTTGAGACATTGATGCCAAATAAGGAAAACAAGTCCTTATAGATGTTAGGCTATCACCAAAGGCCTGATTGGTTAACGTCTCTTCCTTCCAAGGGCAAGAATAGGGAACACACATGGAAAATAGACCAGGGTTGATATTTCTGATTTATTTTCTTACACTCTGTGAAAATGTTGAAACAGGAATGTTTTCCCCCACAGACTTCAACAATCCTTTGAAGTTTACATGGGTAATAATGTTCATGTAACAAACTTTCTTCATCTTCAACTTAAGCATAATTTTACAAACTCAGGGCTGTTTCATAAGGTTTAGAATAACCCAAATTACAAAGAAAACACTTCCAGACTTCAAGCTTTATTACAAAGCTGTCATCATCAAGACAGTATGGTACTAGCACAAAAACAGACACATAGATCAATGGAACAGAATAGAGAGACCAGAAATAGACCCTCAACTCTATGGTCAACTAATCTTCGACAAAGCAGGAAAGAATGTTCAATGGAAAAAAGACAGCCTCTTCAACAAATGGTGTTGGGAAAATTGGACAGCCACGTGCAGAAAAATGAAATTGGACAATTTCTTTACACCACACACGAAAATAGACTCAAAATGGATGAAGGACCTCAATATGAGAAAGGAATCCATCAAAATCCTTGAGGAGAACACAGGCAGCAACCTCTTCGACCTCAGCCGCAGCAACTTTTTCCTAGGAACAACGCCAAAGGCAAGAGAAGCAAGGGCAAAAATAAACTATTGGGACTTCATCAAGATCAAAAGCTTTTGCACAGCAAAGGAAACAGTCAACAAAACCAAAAGACAACTGACAGAATGGAAGAAGATATTTGCAAACAGCATATCAGATAAAGGGCTAGTAACCAAAATCTATAGAGAGCTCAGCAAACTCAACACCCATAGAACAAATAATCCAATCAAGAAATGGGCAGAGGACATGAACAGACATTTCTGCAAAGAAGACATCCAGATGGCCAGCAGACACATGAAAAAATGCTCCACATCACTCAGCATCAGGGAAATACAAATCAAAATCACAATGAGATACCACTTCACACCAGTCAGAATGGCTAAAATGAACAAGTCAGGAAATGACAGATGCTGGCGAGGATGTGGAGAAAGGGGAACCCTCCTACACTGTTGGTGGGAATGCAAGCTGGTGCAACCACTCTGGAAAACAGCATAGAGATTCCTCAAAGAGTTGAAAATAGAGCTACTCTATGACCAACCCAGCAATTGCACTACTGGGTATTTACCCTAAAGATACAAACTTAGTGATCCGAAGGAGCACGTGCACCAGAATGTTTATAGCAGCAATGTCCACAATAGCCAAGTTATGGAGAGAACCTAGATGTCCATCAACAGATGAATGGATAAAGAAGAGGTGGTATATATATATATACAATGGAATATTATGCAGCCATCAAAAGAAATGAAATTTTGCCATTGGTGACGACATGGATGGAACTAGAGGGTATTATGCTTAGTGAAATAAGTCAAACAGAGAAAGACAACTATCATATGGTCTCCCTGATATGAGGAAGTGGAGATGCAACGTGGGGGTTTGGAGGGTAGGAAAAGAATAAATGAAAGAGGACGGGATTGGGAGGGAGAAAAACCACAAGAGACTCTTAATCTCACAAAAGAAACTGAGGGTTGCTGGGGAGAGGGGGGTTGGGAGAGGGTGGCGGGGTTATGGACATTGGGAAGGGTATGTGCTATGGTGAATCCTGTGAAGTGTGTAAACCTGGCGATTCACAGACCTGTACCCCTGGGGATAAAAACATAAAAAAAAAAAAAAATAAACAGGAAAAAAACACATTTATTCATATGAATAACAATCTTGAGTAGTACAAAAGCACCAGTTAACTTTTTTATTTCTTGATACTATTATAGATCAGATTCTTAATTATAGTTTTGTGAGAAGTAGAGGCTACTTTTGTGATTTTAATTGTTCCACACATTAGAATGAAAATCTTATACATCAGTAGGATTTTCCTTTTTTTTTTTTTAAGATTTTATTTATTTATTTGACAGAGAGAGATCACAAGTAGGCAGAGGCATGCAGAGTGAGGGAGGGGGAAACAGTCTCCCCCCTGAGCAGAGAGCCCGATGTGGAGCTCATTCCCAGGACCCCAGGATCATGACCTGAGCCGAAGGCAGAGGCTTTAACCCACTGAGCCACCCAGGTGCCCCCACACCAGTAGCATTTTCTGTGTCCATGACTTGGAGCTAGAAGCAGCAATTTATGAAATAGACAAAGAAATTATAAAAGATTGGAAGATAATGTGCACAAGGTGCCTAAATTTTAAAAATGGCATGAACAATTTATTCCTTTTAAACTTTTATCGAAGTATAATTTACATATCATAAACATATAATTTAGTATCTTTAGTAAATTCATAAAGCTACGTAACCAAAACCATTATCTAGTTTTAGAACATTTAGAACACTGGGGCACCTGGGTGGCTCAGCGGGTTAAAGCCTCTGCCTTCGGCTCAGGTCATGATCTTAGGGTCCTGGGATCGAGCCCCACATTGGGCTGGGGAGCCTGTTCTCCCTCTCTCTCTGCCTGCCTCTCTGCCTCCTTGTGATCTCCATCTGTCAAATAAATAAATAAAATCTTAAAAAAAAAAAAGAACATTTAGAACATTGTGAACATTTTCATCCCTTGTGTCCATTTTTAGTACCTACTCCAATCTTCAGCTTCAGACAACTACTAATCTCCTTCTGTCCCCATAGGTTTAGTCTTTCCAGGAAATTCAATATAAATGTAATAAATCTTTTGTGTCTGGTTTATTTAATCCAGCAAAACGGTTTTGAAGTTTATCTATGTTGAACCACGTGGCTATATTTTGTTCCTTTTTATTGCTAAATAGTATGCCTTTGCATAGCTATGCAACATTTTGTTTATCCACTCACAGTCGATAGCCACTTGACTGTTTCCTGATTTTTTGCTATTATAGTATCATGCTATGAACATTCACATAAACTCCTTTGCGTGGCTGTCTATTCATGGCCCCTGGATTAGAAATCTAGGAGTGCAATTGCAGTCTCTTATGACAAGTCCACATATTAAGAAACTGCACCTACCAAATAGTTATCAAAATGGCTAAAACTTTTACATTTCCACCATCAGTATTTGAGGATTCCAGTTTCTCTAGAAATTTCCTAAACCTGTTATTATCAGGGTTATTTTTAAATATGGCCAATCCAGTTTTTAATTAGTGATATCTCAGTGTGAAGGGAAGGGAGGGTAGCTTAATAACAGCTTTATTGAGATATAATTCACATACTATAAAATTTATACTTAAAAAAAAATATTTTATTTTTAAGTAATCTCTATACCCAACATAAGGCTCGAACCTACAACCCTGAGATAGTCACATGCTCCACCGACTAAGCCAGCCAGATACCCCTAAAATTTACACTTTATATATATTTTAATATATTAACAAAGTTGTACAACTATCACCACTATCAAATTTTGGGACATATTTTATTGTCATTCAAAAAGTTCTGTGCCCATTAGCAGTTGCCTTTTTCTCTCCACCTAAACACACCAGGGGACTTCCTATTTCTATGGATTGCTCATTCTGAACATTCAGTATTAAAGGGAATAATATAATATGTGGTTCTATGTGACTGACTTCTTCCACTTAGTACAATATTTTCAAGATTTATCCATGTTGTAGCATGTATAGTACACCACTTTTATTGTTAATTAACATTCCATTGTATGGATATGCCATATTTTATTTATTCATTCATCAGATAATGGACATTTGGATTGTTTTTAACTTTGGTTATTATGAATAATGCTACTATGAATGTTCAGATGCAAGTTTTCATGCAGACATAGGGTTTCATTTCCCTTTGGTATATACTTAGAAGTGAAATTTCTGGATCATATGGTAACTAACTCTATGTTTAACAGTTTGAGGAGCTGCCAAACTGTTTTCCAAAGTGGACACACTATTATATAATCCCACCCAAATTTAAGAGTTTCTAAATTCTCTGCATTCTGACCAGCATTTGTTATTGTCTCTTTTGATTTTAGCAACTCTAGTCTGTGTAGAGTAGTCTCCCATTGTGGTTTTTATTTGCATTTCCCTGGTGGCTAATAGTGTTGATCATTTTTGCATATATCTACTGAACACCTATATATCTTTTTGGGAAAATTATCTTTCACGTCATTTGTCTATTTTAATTGATTTTTTTCATTATAAAGTTGTAAGAATTTTTTTTTTTTTAGGTATACAATTAGGTATACAATTCCTTGTCAAACATGTGATTTATAAAAATGTTCTTTTACTATGCATTGTCTTTCACTTTCTTGAGTGTCTTTGAAGCATAAAAGTTTTTAATTTTGGTGATGTCCAGTTTATCTGTTTCTGTTGTTGTTGTTACTTATGCTTTTGATGTTTTATCTAGGAGGGCCTTGCTCAATTCAAAGTCATAAAAACTGACTTCTATAATTTCTTCTAATAGCTTTGTTTTCATTCTTACATTTATGTCTCCAATCCATTTTGAGTTAACATCAGAATTTGTGTTTATTGTGTGAAGTAAGTGTCTGAATTATTTTTTTTTTTGCATGTGGATCCAGTTATTGTAACCCCATTTGTTGAAGAGTATTTTACCACACCAGTTGTCTTAAAAGGCTTTATAAAAACTTAATTAACCATAAATGTAAGAATTTATTTATGGAGTTTCGATTATATTCCACTGACAGCCAGCAAAAGCCAGTTTTGATTCCTGTAGCTCTGTATTATAGTTTGAAATTGGAATATATGGGTACTCCAAATTTCTTCTTTTTAAAATGTCTTTGGGTATTCTGGGTCCCTTGCACTTCCGCATTAATTTCAGAACCAATTTCTGCAAATGTGTGTTATTATAGTTTTTTTCCTAATTTCATTTTTGGATTTTTAATTGTAGTATGTAAAAATGTTGACATTTCCATATTGAGCTTCTATCTTGTAAATAATAGTGAACTCATTTATAAATTCTAATAGTTTTTGAGTGTATGTGGATAGTTTAGGACTTTCTATATGCAATATAATGTCCTTTGCAAATAATGTTCATTTTAATTTATGCTTTCAATATGAATTCCTTCTATTTCTGACCAATTTCCATGACTAGAACCTGGAAATGGTAAAATGGGAATGTGATAGTAGATATTTTTGCCTTCTTCCTGTATTTTTCCAATATCCAATTTTTCATCATTAAGGATAAAAAATGTATGGAATTTTGGTAGATTCATTTTGGGAGATTGAAGGAGTCTCCATATACTTCTAGTTTATTGAGAGTTTTAACATGAAAGTGTATTGGATTTTATCCAATGCTTTTTTTTTTTCACATCTACTGAAATGATCATTTATTTATTTGTCCTTTAATTTATTAAGAAGATGTATTACCTTGACTACTTTGTTGAGTGTTGAATCTACCTTGTACTGGTAGGAATACTTCTACTTGGCTATGAAGTGATATTCTTCTTATGTAGGTTGCTTACTTTAGTTTTTTAGCATTTTATTGACTATTTTTGCATCTATATTCATAACAGATATTGGTCTCCAGTTTCCTTTTCTTGTGATATTAGCATAATACTGGCCTCACAGAATGAGTTAGGGAATGTTGTCTTTTCTTTTTTTAATTTGAAGAGTTTGTGAATGATTGGTATTGATTATTCTGTTGAAGTTATTTGGACTTTAGCTATTCTTTGTAGGAAATATGAAAATTATTAACTCAATCTATTTACTTTTTATATGTCTGTTCATATTTTTTATTTATTCTTGAGTTAATTTTGTTTGTTTGTGTCTTTTTAGGAATCTGTCCTCTTTGATGCACATTATACAGTTTGTTGGCATAAAATTATCCATAGATTCTTTATAATCATTTTTAATTTTATAAAGTTCATTGTGGTGCTCCCTCTTTTATTTCCAGTTTGAATCTTCTCTTTCTCATTGTTTCTTTTAGCCCAACTAATTGTTAAAAATTTCAATCCTTTCGCTAAGCATAATACCCTCTAGTTCCATCCATGTCATCGCAAATGGCAAGATTTCATTTCTTTTCATGACTGCATAGTATTCCATTGTATATATATATACCACGTCTTCTTTATCCATTCATCTGTTGATGGACATCTAGGTTCTTTCCATAACTTGGCTATTGTGGACATTGCTGCTATAAACATTCGGGTGCACGTGTCCCTTTGGATCACTACATTTGTATCTTTAGGGTAAATACCCAGTAGTACAATTGCTGGGTCATGAGGTAGCTCTATTTTCAATTTTTTGAGGAACCTCCATGCTGTTTTCCAGAGTGATTGCACCAGCTTGCAACAGGGGTGGGGGTTAAGGGGGTAGGAAAAGAATAAATGAAACAAGATGGGATCAGGAGGGAGACAAACCAAAAGAGACTCTTAATGTTATTAAACAAACTGAGGGGGGTGGGGGAGAGGGGTGTTGGGAGAGGGTGGTGGGGTTACATTATATGTTTAAATAAAAATAAAAATAAATAAAAAAAATTTCAATCCTTTCAAATAACCAATTTTTTACTTTTGTTGATTTATCTTGTTATTCTGCTCTCTAACCTTTATTACTTCCTGCTTTATACTTGCTTTGAGTTTAATTTTCTCTTCTTTTATCTAGTTTCTTCAGGTGAACAGATAGCTGAATGATTTGGAATATTTCTTCCCTTTTTTTTTTTAATATTTTATTTATTTATTTGACAGACAGAGATCACAAGTAGGCAGAGAGGCAGGCAGAGAGAGAGGAGGAAGCAGACTCCCTGCCAAGCAGAGAGCCTGACGCGGGGCTCGATCCCAGGACCCCGGGACCATGACCCGAGCCGAAGGCAGAGGCTTTAACCCACTGAGCCACCCAGGCGCCCCTATTTCTTCCTTTTTAATAAATGCATTTGTGGCAGTAAATTTCCCTTTATGCATTGCTTTAGTTTCATCCAGTACATTAGTATGTTTTATATCCCTTTGCTCTACCTGAAATTTTCTAAATGTCTTTATGATTTATTCTTTGACCTATTAGTTATTTAGGGTCCCTAATTTTTTATTTGATTTCTAATTTTATTGAATAATGTTCCAAATTCATAGGAGAGAAGTATATATTCTGCTCTTTTTAGATTATTTCATAGATGTCTTTGCAACTAGTTGATCTGTAGTGCTGTAGATCTTTTATTTCCTTATTTATCTCTTGTCTATTTTTTCACCTTTGTAACTAGAGTGTTAAAATCTCTAAATATTATTGTTAAATTGCTTACTTTTAAATTATGTCAGCTTTTATTTTAAATACTTTGAGGCTCTATTTTTAAGTGTATATGTGTTTATAAGTATATGTCTTCCTAATGGATTGATCATTTATCATTATAATATATCCTCCTTTGTCTCCTGAAAGTTTTGTTTCAAAATTTATTTTATCTAATATTAATGACTTTATTCCTTTATTAGGTTCTGATGGCATGGTATATATCTTTCCTTCCTTTTGCTTTTAGCCACTTTGTTTCTTTGAACCTAAATTCTCTCTGTTGGATCATTTTTTTTAAAAAACCCACATTGCCCACCTTTGCATTTTTATTTGAGTGTTGTATTCTTTTTCATTAATGTAACTACAGATAGTGACATTTTACTATTTGTTTTCTCTATGCCTTCCATCATTTTTGTACCACTATTCTTCCATTATAACATTTTTTTGTGTTAAATAGATATTTTGTAGTCTATAATCATAATTATTTTGTTGTTTAGCTAATTATTTTGTCATTTTTAATGGTTGTCCTGGGGATTACAATTAACATATTAACTTGTAACTTATAGCTTGAAAAAAGCAACTGAATTTCAATAACATAAAAAAAAGTTGCTCGGGATGCCTGGGTGGCTTGGGGGTTAAGCCTCTGCCTTCAGCTCAGGTCATGATCTCAGAGTTCTGGGATCAAGCCCCGCATGAGGCTCTCTGGTCAACAGGGAGCCTGCTTCTCCCTCTCTCTCTGCCTGTTGCTCTGCTTACTTGTGATCTCTCTCTCTGTCAAATAAACAAATAAAATCCTTAAAAAATAAATAAATAGAAAAATTTAAAAAAAAAAAGAATTTGCTCAAATGTAGTTCCATTGGTCCCCCTTCTCTTTGCTACTGTTATCATACAAATTACATTTTTATAAATTATAACATAATCAAATCATTTTTATAATTATTGCTTTATGCAGTTGACTTTTAAATCAAAATAAGTAATTAATTACAAAATACACTTATACTTTCTTTCATATTTGTCTATGTAGTTGCATCTATGGGTACCCTTAATTTCTTCCTGTGGCCTCACATTTCTGACTAGTGTCTTTCATTTCAGCCTGGAAAATTCATGTAGAATTTCTTGTAGAGCAACCCAAGGCAAGAACACTATAATTCTTCCTGGAAGCTTTAGATTTTCTTATGAATAAACTCTTCTGAATTTGTTGTTTGTCTCTGGTTGATTTCCAGAGCTCTGTAATATCTGTTATTGACAGTTTTGTCCAATATTTTCATTGTTTTTAGGAGATAAGATATTTACATGTATTCATTCCACTGCAGTCACCATATGTTGATCTTAATGAGATTAACTGTGGATTCTAATATAAATTAAAATAAAAAGAAGTTATTCACTATATCTCTGGCTCATATAGTTATAGTTAGATATAGTTAGATATAGTTATTCACTATATCTCTGGTTTGTTTCTAAAATGCTTTATTATTGTTGAGTTTCTAGAGACAAATAATCCAATAAATAAGGATTATGGTAAGATTTTATAATTTAACTAAAGTAAGTGAGCTAAAGATAATATAATGAGAACTTATACCTCAATGTAGAACACTGGCCAATATCACCATGAGGAATAGACAATTCATTTTTTTAAGTGTGTATGTATATAAGTGTGTGTGTATGAAATTCACAGTTTAATTTAAACAAAAAGAAAATATTTGGACATTGCCCACATATAATATTCACTATCAGAGAGATGAAAAATACAATAATATTCATAAACTGGTTATGCCAGTTATGTATTATAAATAGAAGCTTCATTTTGACGATTCTTTAAGGTTATTTTAACCATCATCTTCTGCATAAATTCCTTCCTGAACCCGAATTTATTAGGTGCCCCTTTTCTTTGGTACCCTAATTCTCTGAATTTATTCATACCCTTATTATAGTGCAGAGCTCATAGTTTTTGATGCTAAGCTATGATTTCTTTGAAACACAGGACTATCCTTAAGCTGATTTCCTTGAGCCTGACAAAGCACTTGGCATATATTAAGCACTCGATAATATTTAGGTGAATAAAAAAATATTTAGGTGAATCAGTGAATTGCCTAGTTTAACCTTTTCTAGACTGTGTTTTGTAGGATGTCAGACTGACAAAATACTCCAAAGAAAAATAGAAAAGGGCTACATGGTATAATATATTCCAGGTAGTCACACTACTCATGACTGTGCAAAAAATGCTTAGAAGACTTGAAGTAATAAAACTTTATCTAATCTTAGCCCAGTGTTTCACAAAGATTCTGGAGCCTGTTTTATTCTTAACCCCTCAGTAAATTTTGAGTTTCCATGGTTTGATGGGAAAGGTTAACCTAGGAAGTCACTGGGGTCAGCCTCTGTGGGTATTTGCTGAAGTTCTGTCTTTAAGTTCTTTAAGCTTGAAAAAGTCTGCATTCTCTGAGACTCTGTGTTCTCATCTGTAAAATGAAGTTGCCAATAACTCATTAAGTTCTCAAACGCATTAACTGAAGCAGTGCTAAATATCTGTTGAAGAACTGATTCCTTTATAAACATCCATTTTCCATAATGCAGGTATGCTGTTCTATGTTAACACTCTAAAGGGAAAGCTTGGAGACATTTTTGTATTCTAAGAAATGTAAACCCCTTCAATATAAATGATTCGTTTAGGCATACTTCAATGGAGGAGGTTTAGAGAGTGGGAAACCTGAATTATTAAAATAACTGCCTATAACCTCTTATTTGGAAATCTGTATGTCAAAAGTATACCATTCAATGTTGTCTGAAGAAATTCACAAACAGACACAGCAAATCCTTATCCTTATATTTAAAATAGGTTTTTAAAGACTGTCTCCTAATAGCGACTTACTTAATTGCTAGACTCTTATTTATTCTGTTGACAGCTGAAGGTATCCTTTCCATAAATTCTGAATCTAATTATTAGCTTTGTCCTTCTACTACTACTTTAAAAATACTCAAACAATATATACCCATTATGTGGACAGCTATTTAAATTTTTTTGGCAATTCATTTTATTAAATTTGGCAACTTGACTGACAATTTTCCTGATTTATTCCTTTTTCTGGGTGGTCTGTTAAACATGGTAAATATGACATAATAAAATAATGGGAGGTTAAGATTCAATCAACATCTTGCAATGTTTTGTAAGATAAGATTTTGTATTATCTTTCCTTGAGAAGAGCACATCTTATACCATCACCCATGACAGAAGTGAAATTGCCTTTCATTCATGTGTGAGATCTTCCAGCATGCTGGAGGGGCAGGCTGCGAACCTTATATCACAAGATTTGAAATTACACTGGAAATCACAATGTCTCTTTTCTTGACAGAAACAGCAGGGAGCACTGGTCGGTTCACACAGAGTTGGAGACCCCCTACCTGTAATGCCTTAGATTGATTTTCAGAAAAATTCTTCCTTATAGAAAAAAATAATAATAATTGCCTGCTACACTCTCTGTCCAGTATCCTTGCTTTCTGTTTTTGCCACCTCTTTTTCCTACTTTCTATTTCCCTTCCCCTAACTGGGAATGCATTCATTTCAGTCATGTTGGGATATTAATTATAAAAGTGCTGTTAGTTAAGTGCAGGTCCACCTAGCCATCATGATGATTTTGTGCTATTAGCATTAACAGAGAAATGTTACTAATAGCTTTGTATTCTCCATGAATATGACCTAAATTGACAGCCTTTTTCTTGTCCTTTAAAGGATGATTCATTATATTTCATTATGTCTAAAAACTGAAATTATCTCATTTTCCAGAAAGAGCTCATCAAGTTCAAGTAATTACATTTCTTCTTTAAGAAGAAATATACCAAGGCCTCTCTGGATTTCAAATTAATTAACAAATGTCTCAAAGAATGAAAAAAAATGAGTAAAATATTTAAGAAAAAACAAACCAGGCTTTATCTCCTAGATATGTCACACATAAGTTAGTAACATTCAAATAAAGAATATTTATTAAAGAACACTAAAATAAAGAATATTAATACCGAGTTACTCTCGAAAGAATAGAAAAGCATGCAATGGTAAAATAGAGTGGATGGCATCTTTAAAGGCCTTGCTGTCAAATGGTCATGAGTGCAGAGATATAATATCTGCCTCTTAAACACACACAAAGCTTCTGAGAAATTCTGGATAAAGCACTCAGAAATGGGTTATTTCTAAATAATTTTTGGTTTTCTTGTATCCTAAGCCACGTTGAACCAGAAGGAAAAAAACTAAGAAAGGATATGGTCTATTAAGGCAACACATATAAAATCAGACAAAAATTATAGAAAATTTAGACATTTTGTGTCTGTATTTTCTAGAGTTGGATACAAAGACAAATAAATATACCTCAAGCTGTGACTTGATCTTTCTTTTAGTTAGCATATTACTGCTTTTTTAAAAGATTTTATTTTATTATTTATTTGACAGAGAGGGATCACAAGTAGGCAGAGAGAGAGGGGGAAGCAGGCTCCCTGCCGAGCAGAGAGCCTGATGTGGGGCTTGATCCCAGGACCCTGAGATCATGACCTGAGCCAAAGGCAGAGGCTTTAACCCACTGAGCCCCAGGTGCCTGATTGCTTTTGAGAATTGTACTTCAAAAATGGCACAGACATTTTATTCCCATTCTGCATCAAATTTTGTATCAGTTTTTTTTTAATTTATAAAGAATGAATATTACATTTAAAAAGTCATTTTAGGGGGATTAAGAGGGTAGGGAAAGAATAAATGAAACAAGATAGGGTTGGGAGGGAGACAAACCAAAGGAGACTCTTAATGTCATAAAACAAACTGAGGGGGGCGGGGGGAAGGGGTGTCAGGAGAGGGTGGTGGGGTTACATTATATGTTTATAAAAAATAAATAAAAAATTAAAAAATCATTTTAGCAATATTGAAGTTAGACAAGTTGAATTTTCAGGGAGAATATACTGAAACAATGGCAGAAAATAAATATATCTGATTTCTATCTCTAAGAATTGTAGGAAAGCAGAGCAGCTGTACCATCTCTCTCTTCACTGCTAGATGCTTATATGATTCTCCACTAACAATTCTAGTATAATTACAGCTAAATGAATTATATTCTAATATAAATAAGCATAGGCCATAACATAAAATTGCATGCCATATATTATTTTTTTAAATAAAAGGAATATATGGATTCTGTAAACTTGGTGCTTGACATTTCTATGAATTTCTTTTTTACTCTTGAGGAGCCTTGAAATTAATGACAAACTCCTACACATGAAGGTTAAATGCTTATTAAATGGTTTGCTGGGCATCTCAGGATGGCACTTATGATATTTTAAATCTAATTCTAATAAAACTTGGTGAAATTACATTTAATTTGTTAGTCTGCTCTTCCTTTAAACTTTGTGGATTTTGTCTTGGTTTATTTTTATTATACATTATTTCATTATTTTCAATTATGCCCTTGAATGTTATTTTCACATATGGGTAGGGAATTAGAAAAAAAGAAAACCAATCATAAAAGAAAATGAGGGATTATTTTCACATATCTTTTAGTTGAGAATAAAGCTAAATTGTGTGGCAAAAATAGATTTTCTAGACATGTTGTAGTTGGGAGAAGTATTTCTCCTGTATGAAAGCATGAATGGCAGATAAAAGAAACATTGTTTACTAGGTATAATTTAATGGCATTACAATTAACTGTAGACTGGAAAGATCCAAAAATGAAAGAATTATTTAAAAGAGATTAGGAGACACACATGATAAAGTAAAAAAAAGAAACATAAATACCCAGATATTCAAAAAGGAAGAAAGTGGCAGTGTTGGAAATTGGCAATATTTGTAGTGATACAGGATGATAATTTACCAAACTTATAAAAGAAACAAATCAGCATGCAGAAGTTTATGCATCTTGGACACTGTTGAGTGTATTAAACTTTCTTCAGTGAGGGTGACAAACACCATCTGGCCAGAATATTTGTAGCATCTGTAATGAAGGAAGTTAACAAAGGTTACTTACTTTCTGAATGTAATGACACTTTCTCTATTTAACAACTTATTTTATTTCTACTTAGGTCTTGATTCCATTTCTTTTTTTTTTTTTTTAAGATTTTATTTATTTATTTGACAGACAGAGATCACAAGCAGGCAGAGAAGCAGGCAGAGAGAGGAAGGAAAGCAGGCTGCCGGCTGAGCAGAGAGCCCGATGCGGGGCTCAATCCCAGGACCCTGGGATCATGACCTGAGCCGAAGGCAGAGGCTTTAACCCACTGAACCACCCAGGCGCCCCTTGATTCTATTTCTTAGACATAATACTTGACTCTGGATTTATTTTTCTCAACAACCACAACTAATTCTGTTATTTTGGTTCTCTGGCTATCTTGAGGTGAGGGGATACCCAGAACACTCAATCCAGCCTTTCTTCAAGAATTTGATTTATAAGCACTCATTGCTGTAGAAAATAGGTATTTATCAGCTCTTTGAAAGAGATAGGTACATGAGGCAGTAGGTGATGGCCTAATCACAGTAAGTTGAAGGTAATGATACTGAACTCTTTATGACTCAGTATTACATTTATAGTACAGTGTTATTTAATAAATGGTGAGGACTGTTAGCTTAAGCATGTTGAACAGAAGTAGTTGAACCAAACTCATATGTTCTTCTCTTTCCTCAAAAGATGAGATAAATGGGCGTGCCTGAGTGGCTTAGTTGGTTAAGCATCCAGGTGTAGATTTTAGCTCAGGTCATGATCTCAGGGTCATAAGATCAACCCCCATATCAAGTCCCACATCGGGCTCCATGCTGAACTTGAAGTCTGCTTAAGATTCTCTCTCTCCCTCCCCCTCTGCAGCTCATAGGCACATGTGTTCTCTCTCTGCAAAATAAATAAATAAGTAAATAAAATGAGATAAACACATCCATTTGGCTTTCTTCTTCTTTGTACAATTTTACTTTTTTTTTTTTTTACTCTTTAGCCCCACACAACTAATTTTGATTTTAGATGAGATCTGTCATTATTTTTCTGTTCAGAACCCTGCTTAGGGCATGTGGATGGCTCAGTTAAGTGTCTGCTTTCGGCTCAGGTCATGATCCCAGGGTCTTCGGATACAGTCTCACATCAGGCTCCTTGCTCAGCAAGCAGCCAGGTTCTCCCTCTGCCTGCTGCTCCCTCTGCTTGTGCTCTCTCCCTCTCTCTCTCTCCCTCTGTTTCTGGCAAATAAATACATAAAATCTTAAAAAGAAAAAAAAAACAAAACAACACTTTGAGGGGCGCCTGGGTTAAGGCCTCAGTGGGTTAAGGCCTCTGCCTTCGGCTCAGGTCATGATCCCAGGGTCCTGGGATCAAGCCCCGCATCAGGCTTTCTGCTCAGTGGGGGTCCTGCTTCCCCCCTTCTCTCTGCCTGCCTCTCTGCCTACTTGTGATCTCTGTCTGTCAAATAAGTAAATAAAATCTTAAAAAAACCCAAAATCCTTTGCTTAATATTACACAGACTAAATAACAACACTATTTAATGAATTATTCTATCTTTCCACTAATTTGGTAAGTTTTTCACAAGCATTAATGCAGGTATTACACATAGTAGGTTCCACTGGTAAATATTCAAATCTGTCTTTTTTATGTAACTAATGTTGCTTCAATAATACAAGATTTATTTATTCTGATCTTAAATATGTATTTAAATATGTTATTTCAACAGAAAACTGAAAGCAAATTTCACTCAATACAGAAACCAAATCTTCCAACTTGGTATAAAATACCACGTTAATCAAAATACTCTCAATTTGGTATAAAATACAGCTGTAATATATCATGACTGAGTTATGTTTATATTAGCAAGGCAAATGTTATTAAGCAGTAAAAACAAAACAAAATAAAACAAAAGTTAAATATTTTTCAGCATGTTAAAAAAGTAAACATGGAGAGGGTGGTAGGGTTACATTCTATGTTTATAAAAAAATAAAAAATCTTTAAAAAATCAGTGCTAATGTAAAAAAAAAGTAAACATGGGGATAATATCTTACTAAATGCAGAAAAAATGCTCAAACAGTTCAACATCACATTCATTGGGGCAAAAAACATAAAATGGTAATTATTTGCAGGCAATAAACTCATGAACTTAGAATATTCACATAATACAAAATAAATCTTAGAATCAATCAATATATAGCTTATACATTTTGCTAAAAAAAAATTTAAAATCAATTTATTTTCTATTCAAGAGAAACTAAAGGCCACAAAGTAAAGTTTTATAAGAAACTAACGGTGTATAATAGGATAAGGATACCCAGAATAAATCTAACATTAATGTACAATAAATATATAAGGACAATTTTTGAACTTTATGGGAAAACATTTTAAAAACTGTAAATGAAGAAAAATTACAAGGTTCATTGTTAGGTAATCAATAGAGTTAAAGGTATCAGTTCTTTTAATAGTGTTAAAAAATTTGGGGCACCTGGGTGACTCAGTGGGTCAAGCCTCTGCCTTCAGCTCAGGTCATGATCCCAGGGTCCTGGGATTGAGCCCTGCATCAGGCTCTCTGCTCTTCAGGGAGCCTGCTTCCCCCTCTCTCTGCCTACCTCTCTGCCTACTTGTGATCTCTGTCTGTCAAATAAATAAATAAATAAATAAATAAATAAATAAATAAATCTTTTAAAAAACAGTGTTAAATTTTTTTTTAAAAATGTCTATCAGATATGTCATTTGCAGATATCTTCTCTCATTCTATACTTTGCCTTTTAGTTTTGTCAATTGTTTCCTTCACTGTGCAGAAGCTTGTTATTTTGATGAAGTTCTAGTAGTTCATAGTTCACTAAATTGTGCACCTGAAACTAATATTACACTGTACATTAACTAACAGAAATGTAAATAAAAACTTGAATAAGTAAATAAATTAATAAATATGTGAAAAAGAAAAATAAAAGCAAAAAAAACGAAAGAAAAAGACAACCATAAGAAAAATGAACAAAGAACAATCAAATTTCAGAAATAAACACCTGAGTTGCTAACATATGCTTAACCAAATACTTAAGCTGCCTAGGAGTAAGTAAAGCAAAATTTAAAATCATGTTATGACACCAATTTTTACCTACCACTTTGGCATAGGATAAAAGTGTTAAAAAATCAAGTGTTATAAAAGTGATATGAAATTCATGTGTTATCTATGAAAACATTATGAAGATGAGTTGATATTAGTTATTAAAATAAGTATGTGCATAAATTAAGAATCAAGATCTTCTGCTTTTTTGCATGTATCTCATAATATTTCAAGCACAGGTTCATAATGAACCATAAACAAGTAAACTCATTATAATGTTTGTGGTAAGAGAGAATTAGGGGAGCCCTAGGAGTCCATCACTGGGAGAAAAAATAAATAAATGTTGAGAATCCAGTCAGCTGAAATAAGAAATATCAAGCAATAGAGAGGATATGTAGTTTTCCCAGCATTACATGATTTCTAAACAGTGAAGCCATTATAAACTCCTGTCATATCATTTCAGAAGTTGTATTTTTAAAGAGACTTCTAGAAAAATACAGTGTTGTGTGAGAAATGTAAACAAGATGATGAAAAATACAGAGAAATACCATTTGTATAATTAAAAACAAATATATACTCAAACCAACACTATATATTTCTGAAGGATACATATAAATGCAGGAATATTAAATTCATAAGGAGTGATATAGATGGATGGGAGACAAAGCATAAAATATTCAAATAAAATCATACAAGCAGAAATGCTCACGATTAATAGTAGTTAATATTTATTTTTCAGAGTCTGAAATATGTATCAGTAATCTATTGTTAAGATTTTTTCTAATTTTGGGAAACCCTCAGTTACATAAAAGTAAAATTCAGCATGTACTCAAATTTATATTAAAAGTAGTTAACACATAATAGGCCATGGATCCCACTATGGGTCAGAGACAGTTTTATGATAGATGATAAATAGATGATGGATAGAAAACAGTGATATATATATATATACGATACTGTATATGTACACACACACACATACACACATGTTTACTCAGAACATTAGTGCTATTAATATCTTCATTTTTGTGATAAGGAAATTAAGGCCACAAGAACTTAAATCACTTGTCCATATTTACACAGTGTGGTAGTCCAAATAATGCTCCTAGAGATGTCCACATCCTAATACCTGTAATCTGTGAATATTGCCTGAGAGGGCAAAGGGGTGAGTATCTAATGGCAAAAGATGTGACTAAGTTAAGGATCTTGATATGGGTTGATTATCCTAGATCATCTGGTTGAGCCTAGTATGGTCACAAGGATCCTCATGTGTGAGGCAGGAGGGTCACGGGCAGAGAAGGAAGCTCTGCAAAGGAGGAAGATGTGATGACAGAAGAGGAGAAGTCAGACAGATTTGGTTATTATCCTAAGAGGAAGGAAGGGGCCACAAGCCTAAGAATGCAGCTGGAAAAGGCAGAAAAATAGATGATAAACCTACTTTAGATTTCCAATCTGCAGAAATTTAAAATAAGCTTGTTATGTTAAACCACTTATTTTGTAATAATTTGTTGCAGCAGTGGGAAACTAGTAGAACCAGCTAGTGTCAGAGCCACAGTTCAGTCTTATTCTCCAACCATACCTAACTCAACTCAGTAATTTGGGGGATTCTTAGGTGGCAATTTACAAAATTATTGTGAATATATTTTTCAAATGAAGTCCTCCAAAATCTCCTGATGACTTATTTAAATTTGACCTTTGTAGCAGCCAGTAGAAATCCCTAAGCCATTGAGCTACATCACACTACAGTACAGAAATTAAAATATTTATTTTTAACATGTACCCATACACTACTCACTTTCTGGACTGCATCTTTTCTACTGATAATTGAATATATGCTAAGGCATGATAATGAACCCATTGTCGAACTCCCCCACCTGTGAAAAGGTCTGAGATAATACCCCAAAATTTTATCAGTGGCATTTCAGAACCATATACTTACTGCAAAAAGTGCAAAGAAACAAAGAATGGTTTATTTAAGAATACTTCTGGCTTATTAGCAAAATGTCTGGCCCATATTAGCCATTAAAGCACTAGTTTTGAATAAAAAATATGACTTTTAAAATTATCTTCAGTGAAATTCATTTAGAAAAATTCATGTCATAAATCTGCCTTCATTTCTATTGCCACGTAAATCTTTTATTTCGTTTCACATATTAGAGAATAACATGCTGCTATAATTACAGCTATTATTATGAATTTAAATGATGTTATTTTTCTTATCTATCATTTGGAGCTAAAAAAAAACAATGATTTCACTTGAGTTAGTGCTAAGCCACTTAACAATAGATGGGTATTCCATTAAATGTTATAATATACCAATTTTCATTAAATAACCCTGGGGCTTCATTTTTAAAAATTATTATCAGTTAAGCTAGGAATTATAACTTTGTTATTTTTATATTCATCATAAGGACTAAATTTGGAGTTAGAATAAATGCAGTGGACTGCTTTAAGCCATTTTTGAGTATACAAATTAATAGGATTTTTCTTTAAACACAGTTTATAGTAAAGGAAATTTGAACTGAAAGGAAATCGGCAACCATGTCTCTGAGTATCATGACTGCCTTGGTTATGAGGGACTGTTTGAAGAATGCTTCTTTCCTATACACTATTCATTTATTGTCTTAGGTCATGGGTAAGTACCTAGCTTATGATCAAGGTCATACACAAACATAAATGCATAAAGAGATTTAGTGAGAGATCACTTAAAGGTCTGAAACAGCTGGGCATGATGGAAAGAATGTTCTTAGGTAAATACAATCTTGTGAAATTCTTAGGGCCTGAACTGAAAATGAATTCCTCTGTTACCTTCCTTTATTCCCATTTGGAGTTCTGAAGCTCCCAAACATAGGCCTCTTAGAATTAAATTGCTCAGATTAAGATTTTGTGGACTTTATAGGTAGTGCAAGCACATAGCTCAAATCTCCTTAAAGACAAGACTGTGGTTTGAAGTCTTCACATGATGATCCGTCTGATTGTTTGTGTTTTACTGCCTGAAACTTAGTTAAAAAATATAGCTTGTTATCTTTCTTTGCCTGTGAGCTAACTAAAGATGAAGCACTTTAAAAGAGTCTTGGCATTAAGTAGGGGTTCTCAGTCTCAATGCCTCTCATCACATCTGTACATGAGCCAAATGACTTGTCTCCTAGATGGTTCCTGTGTAACCTCCAGATCATCAAAAACCAACAGGGCAACTAAAATTTAAATTTCACCACTCTGGTTTTAAATGGCCTCTAAATTTTGGCACCTGAAGGTTTTCTTTGTTGTTAGCTCAACAATAAACTGAAAGGACAGTTATTGTATTTATCCAGGGTTTTTTTTCCCTTTATGAACTCCTGAGATAGTGTCAGTATTAAAAAATAGAAAATGTTCATGTAGGCTCATTTTTTAGCCAGAATTTGTGATTAATCATTTTAATATAACATTGTCATAATTTAGTTTGATAAAAATAGTAGCTCCTGATTTTTGTTAAGTATTGAAAATATTTAATCATCAAGACTACCTTTTAAATAATCTTCCTAGAATATACCGAGTTAGTTTTCTTTTTGTTCAGCAAAATTATTGACTCCGAGATCTTTATACAAAATTTATACCAATTTGTTATAAATAATTGTGTTTACTATTTGCAGTTTCTCAGGCCTTTTTGTTTTTTATTATCAGCCCTATTAATCTACTTCCTTCCAGTTTGTTCTCCGAAACATATAATTCTGTGGGATTCCACATTCTGAATTAATCCGTGGTCAGTGTCTGCTTTTCCCTGAGCACCACACCTCTGTCTTCTGAAAAGACAAACGAATTATTCTTAAGGAGCTTCTCATCATTTAGCTGGCCAGATTTCAATCAACAGGTCATGATTGCTGCACCAACTAGGGCGGTTAAATGACAGGTTGATTACTCCATAACTTCTGCCACAGTTATTTTTCTAACACGAAGTTTTGCTTGAAGAGAAAACTTTGCTTTTCACAAATAATACCAGAACTACCGATAACATCTTCATAACACATACATAATGCCTGCCTAAAATTAAAGTTAACAAAATTTAAACCAGAGCTGAAAAGACAGATTTGTGATATTATGTGACTATATGCATGAGTTCAGGCCCCTAAGAAGATATATTTTGAATATTTCACATACATTAGCCAAAAAATGCCTTTTTTCCTTAATTGTCTTTAATTCACTTTTTAAGAAATAATTTATACTTTATTTGTCAAAGAGAGAGAGAGCATGAGCACAAGCAGGGGAAGTGGCAGAGGGGGAAGCAGTCTCCCTGCTGAGCAAGGAGACTGATGCTGGACTTGATCCAGGACCCTGGGATGAAGACCTGAGCCAAAGGCAGACGCTTAAACACTGGGCCACCCAGGCATCCCATCTTTATTCACTTTTAACCAGAATGTCTTTGTAGACAGAGGTAATGCCTGAAATATTCTAGATTTACTTTTCTTCCATTGGCCATGTCCACAATTTCAATTAAGAGGGATATTTATGACTATTTAATTTATAACTGCATCCTAAATATCTACTCTGAGGTACAGCCATGAATAGCCAACTGTAAATTTTTCATGTTCCTATTTTCCAATGGCCCCTACTTCATCAAATGGTATTTATATCTACTCATGTACACAAACTTAGGAATCACACTTGGCATATCCTTTACCTTGAAATCCCGTATCAAATAGAACACCAGTTTTCAATTTCACCTTCTTAATTAATTGTTCTTGTATCTGTCTGCTTTTCTCCATCCCCAAGGATGCCACACCGATTTATCATGATATAATTTTCCAAAATATTAAAACATGGCTCTTCTATTAATATAAATTAAACAAATGTCCAATATTTTATGCAACTTATTATTTGAGGGAACAAGACTGAAAAACTGGTTCAGATAACATTTTGAAGAAAGAAGTATTTAGAATCCACCAAAAAAAGACATTATAAAGCAGATTCGCTGAGTTAGAAAACTCCTGCAAGGGTATAAAACTATAAAGTTCTTTTCTCTACTATGCAGAAATTTAGAAAGTAGCATATAATTCTATTGACTCTGAACTTTTAATAGTGAATATAAAGTCAACCTAAATACATGCCCTTCGATAATTAAATAATGTTTGTGTGAGTTTATCATTTTGCCTAAGTATCAATTTAAAATGCTCTTTTGAAGTATTCTTCCCATTTTGATCAAATTAATTGCCAAGGATTATTCTCTAGCAAAAAATGCTATTTCTATGTTTTAACCTATTTGTGTCCCACAGTGCAAGCAGGGTAATTTTTTAAATTACAAAAATTATCAATTTACTCTGTTCAACTCTCAGTATCTGCATTTAAAACTATTAAGTGCTTTCCTTAATGTAGCCTACAAGATGTTGCCACTTTGGAGTTCCCCACCATTCACATTTTAACTTAAAACACCCTCACCTTCTCCCTTGCTGTGTACTTCAGCCTCTTGGAACTTGTAGCTTGCATTTAATCTTTAATTATACCATATTCCTTCTAAGAGTATAAGAATAAATAGAAAAGTATACCCTTTCCTCTAAGGGCAACACCTTTGCCATCCTCTTCCCTTCAGCCTTGTAATGCAGCTGAAGGGTAACTCTTTCAGAGTGGTCTTTGTGAGGCCCCAGCCTAAATCAGGTTCTTTATTATGGGCTCTCACTATGTTTTTATTTCTTTCCTTTAGAATTACCATTTCAGTTTTTAATTATGCATATCCATTTGTAGGTATATCTGGTCAAATGTGAATCTAAATAGGGAAATTATATATTTAAAATATCACATTTGATTGCTATTCTGACAGTAAATAATAGAATGAGAGGGACGCCTGGGTGGCTCAATTGGTTGAGCAGCTGCCTTCGGCTCAGGTCATGATCCCAGCGTGCTGGGATCGAGTCCCACATCGGACTCCTTGCTTGGCAGGGAGCCTGCTTCTCCCTCTGCCTCTGCCTGCCACTCTGCCTGTGCTTGCTCTCTCTCTCTCTCTCTCTCTCTCTCACAAATAAATAAATAAAATCTTAAAAAAAAAAATAGAATGAGAAACACAAAATCCTGTGTGCCAGTATTTTATGTTTAACTTACGTTAAATGATATTCAAGATTGTAACAGAGGCAGTATAAATTATGTCAGATGCTTAGTATTTCAGACTATAACTTAAATGCCAAATTAATAATGTATAATTATTTACTTTAATTTAAGAACTCTGCAGGTTTTATTAGATTTCCTTTAAAATTTTCGGTTTTTGGAGTGCCTGGGTGGCTCAGTCCATATGAGTCATGACTCAGGTCATGATCCCAGAATCCTAGGATCAAAACCCCAGCATTGGGCTCCCTGTTCCAGAGAAAGCCTGCTTCTCCCTCTTCCACACCTCCTGCTTATGTTCCTTCCCTCTCTGTGTGTCTCTCTGTCAAACAAACAAAAAAACAAACAAATAAATAAATAAAATCTTTATTAAAAATATTTAAAAAATATTTTTTGTTTCTTCTATGTATTCCCTTATGACAAGCACCATAATTTTTTAGTAAATTGCATACATTAACTTATAATATTGCCTTAAGTTAATGATAAGCTTTCTTTTTTCCTTTTTTCTTTCTTTTTTATCTTCTTCCCTTTCTCCCTCTCTCCCTTTCTCTTTGTTTTTCTCCCTGTCTTCCTTCTCTCATTGTTCCCTTCCTTCCTTCCTTCCTTCCTTCCTTCCTTCCTTCCTTCCTTCCTTCCTTCCTTCCCACATATGTCTTTATGGAGTATCCTAAATTCACTACAGTGTTCTAAACACATTCATTTATAGCACTGTACTTATCCACATATAAAACTAGGTTTATTATAAACAACTTCTGTAGTTGAGTCTTCACAGAGTATATGAAATGCAGCTCTTATGTTGAACACATTCTTTCATTAAATAACATCTTTGGCTTTATGCAACAGAATTCTATTACTTTTAGTAGCATCATCTTTTGTTGTGGCTAAATGGACTGTATTCTATCCATGTACCAGAATAGTGAACACATCCTTTCAAAATAATAACACTGTATTTATTCACATATACAACTAGCATTCTTAGAAACATCTTTTATACACGTATCTTTTCATATTGCTTTTTATGTGCCACTCTGTGGATATCACATTATTTTAATCCAATGATACTATGTGATAAGCTTAATTTATTCATTTTTTAAGGTTTTATTTATTTGAAAGACAGAGATCACAAGTAGGCAGAGGGGTAGGCAGAGAGAGAGGAAGGGAAGCAGACTCCCCGCTGAGCAGAGAGCCCAATGTGGGGCTCGATCCCAGGACCCTGAGATCATGACCTGAGCAGGAGGCAGAAGGTTTAGCCCACTGAGCCACCCAGGTGCCCCTGATAAGCTTAATTTAAACTCAACTTCTCAGTGCATTTTTCTGTTGAATTTCATGAATGTGATGTAGCACATACTCATCTCTCATATTCTGGAACAGTAGATCAATGGCCTATATTTTAAATGAAAATGCATACATATTCATCAATATTTATATGAATCAATATAAAACAATTCAATTATTGTGGAAAACATAAAGAAATAAAAGCCAATTGAAATTTTATCCACAGATAGATATTGCTAACATCTTTATAATTTTCCTTATAGATATGTTTCTATATATGCGTACCATTTATATAAATAAAATAAGATTACTAGTGTAATCCAATGACTTTTAATAAAGTACATTTCTTAATTTATAATAAGGTAAAATATATGATAGTGAAAATTAAATGGCATTACATAGCTTTTAGAAAAAAATCAAAAGAAAATAAGAAAAAAAACGAAAACAAATCTCTTGCCTCATTTTTTTCCCTATTTCCTAGCTGTCATCCTCAAAATTATTTGCATTCAGCTATTTTAGTTGTGTTCTATTCTCTCCATTTCCCACTATAGATATGCCATATTTTTACTGAAATTGTAATTTATTTAAATTAGTAGTATTTCAGACATTCTTAACTTGGTGTCCAAATACAGCCATGAGTTGAATTCAGTAAATCTGTGAACTTGGATGAGGAAAATACTTCTATCTTCATCTCTAATTTCTATGTAAAAATCAACATCTTCTTAAAATATGAATGTAGACAAAGAACCCAAATGAATGTTCTAGGAGAATTGTGATTTTTTATCACTGATAGAAACCATAAATATTTTAAAATCACATTCCGGTTGTAGAAATTTCAGTGTATTGACTATGTTCACCACTAGTTATTAGGTCTATGCTTAATCTCATATGTGGAATAAATAAAGAAGCACATATATAACTGCATCATATTCTAAATAATTTATAAACTATATTTAAATATAACTACTTTCCCATTGCTACCTCATCTATGCTATTTTTCTGCATTTGAAAACGTTATTCTGAGACAGGGTCCATAGGCTACACTAGACCCCCAAAAATGTCTATGCCATGCAAATGTTAGGGAAACCTGACTACATTATTACCATATGAATTTTTTACAGCTGAATCGATAGAATAAATTTACTTTTCTTGCTACTTTTTCCAAAATAATTTCTCTAAAATGCTAAGCTCTGTGCCTCTCAGGGTTTGGGATCTATCAGATTACTCCTTTCTTCAAGATCTATGCCCTCCCAGAGCAGGAACTCACACTGTTCTTTTAAATCCAGTGTACAACCAAATACGTGTTGACATCATTCATCCAGTCTGTTGTGTGTTTCTACTCTTGTTTTTTGTGTTGGCCTTTGTTTTTTTTTTTTTTTTTTTTTTTTCCTTTAAGCATACACAAACACACAGAGGCACATATGGTCACAAAAGATTCAATTACCTTTATTTTAGTTTTTTTTTTTTTTTTGAAGGAGAAAAGATTAGTGCTTTCTATCAGTCTTCTCTGTTTAATTGTAATTCATTAATATTCAACTGTCTGTTGCATGCATTTTCTCATGTAAATGAATGAGCTACATTATCATTTTAATGGCTACTTAAAATTTTATAATGCATGTACCGTCATTAAGTTAACCAATATCTATGATGCATTTATGTGGCTTCTAAATTATGCTATTTTTAAAATGGTATGATGAATAAATACTCTTGTGCATATATATCATTTTCAGTCTTATAATCTCACTAGGATAAATTTCTTAAAAACAAATTTCCAATGGAAAAGAGTACACATTTTCTAGCTGGACTTATACTGACTTTTCCATTTATTTGCACCATGTCCTTGAACAAACTTGTGAACTCCTCTGAGTTTTTTTTTAACATGCATAAAAAAGCTACTACAATAGCATTATGTTATTGGGTTGTTGGTGTTGGTTTTGGGGATGATATACATTCATTTTCTCATGAAGAGTAATTATTTATTAAATCTGTTAATACAGTAATAATAATTGGTTGTATAATAATAATACTTTAGTCAAATGTGTTCCAGAAAGGTTGTATATTCAACTAATTTGATAGTATGTTTGCTTTCCCATATTCATTCTGGCAATGAAATTTACCCATGCTGCTTCTTTAGTAAGTTGTTTAATAGTTTTGTCCATTTTTTTCTATTTTTTCAATTCAATTTTCTATTTTTCAATTCTACATATTCCTTATTAATATATGAATGCTTTAATATCTTTCAGTCTTCATTGTCATAAATATTACTTTTAACATTATTTTTTTCTTCCAAAATTTTAAATGACTTTTTTGCTATTTTGTTTTGTTTTTGACTTTATCGTTTTCTATTGCTAAATATTTACAGGTTTTTTTTTTTTTCCTTTACAATTTTATGGTCAATTAATAATAACTTTTCCAAGTTCAAGGTTAAAAATATCTTTACTACTATTTTGTTTTACTAATTTTATGATATTAAATTCTACTTTGGAAATTATTGAAATTGTTATTACTTTTACTATAAAATAAAATGAATGATAGAAGTTTATTTTACTTATTATTCCAGATGACAGAAAAGTTATCCTAACACCGATTATAGAATAATTTATCCCGTATTCCACCAAATAGGAGTTACATCATAATTATATATTGTAGTAAGCATATATGTTATATATTATAGCATATATATTATATATTATAGTAAGCATCTATTCTGGTGCAGTGATTGAAATGTAGGGCAGAGGGCATGACTTTCCTATTCAACATCCATCACTGCTTTTGGCATTGTTAACAGTTTCCTGGTTATGTTCACAAGGAAAAATCCTTGTGAGGAAAGATCAGGATATGAGTCACAATAGCCCTAAATCAGTAACTATCATGCAGTTGTTTTGCTAGTGTTTATACAAATATAAAGCATGTAACACACTTCTGGTAAATGACACGTTGAAGGAACCATTACAAGAAGAAATTTTTCTTTCTACTCACACGTTTTCTTCATGTTTTGCTGTTGTATAATGATATATTTGCTGTCTTGGTAGGCATATTATATGATGAAGAAAAGGCCAGACTTACTGAGATACAGATCCATGGCTAATTAAGAAAAAAAATGTTAAACTGTTCACTTCTAGGCATCTTAAGTAAATAATAGAAATCATAATTACTTAAATCACTCTCAAGCATTCTATTGCTTGCTGACAAACAATACAGTTGTTTTATTCCTATGCTGATACCACATTTTTAATTATGAAGACCACAGTATGATTCAATATCAGATATGAATGACTTTCTACATTTTATGCTTCTTAATTTTGTTGTTGTTCTCACATCTCACATGAGTATTTTTGAAGGACTTTTGACTTTCTTTTAGGTCATAAAAAGACTTTAAATAGTATATTAGGAACTTGAATAGAATTATAGTGAATGTATTTGTTGATTTATAAAGAATAAATATTTTTAGGACATTTATATTTTCTGACCAGGAAAAAAATATGATTCTCAATTATTAAAAATAGGCTCTTATGTAAATTAGTAAAGTTTTATAACTTCCTTCATATTAGCTATGTTAAATATATCAGAAAAGTTCTTTTGATTTTTGTATAAGTTCTAACTAATTAGGTGACTTATTTCTCATATAGCTATTGCTTTATTTTCTGTGTTTCACAATCACACAAAAATAACATCCACACATAATAATAAATTCAGCCATTCTTGTATGATTGTGTTTCATCTCATTGTGTTAGTGAGTACTTCTGCATTAATGTTAAATACCAGTTAAACAATAAATTCTCGGTTTTATTCCTGATTTCAGTGGAAATGCTTTGACTATATTTCCATTAGGAAAAATTATGTTTTTTATACTGAGATATATTTTTGAAATCATTTCAAGGTATATCTAGATAACCCTATTTTGCTATGGGTTTAAAAAAAAAAATTATAGGGACGTCTGTGTGGCTCAGTCAGTTAAACATCTGCCTTCAGCTCAGGTCATTGTCTCAGGGTCCTGAGATCAAGCACTGCATTGGACTCCCTGTTCAGTGGGGACAGTGGGGAGTCTCCTTCTCCCTCTGCCTCTGCTCCTCCCTGCCCCTGCTCATGCTCAATCTCTCTCTCTCTCAAATGAATAAATAAAATCTTTAAAAAAAATTTTAATACATTTTGTTGGGGTAACCGTACATGTTGTCATGTATTGATCCATTATAATATTGAATTGTATTAAGAGATTTTTCTAATATTGAGTCATTTTTGCATTTCTGAAATCATTATGCTGTTCTCATTATTTATTTAATTGCTAATTGTATTTCCTATTTATTCTATGTAACCTACTATATAAATATTATATAATTTACTCTATTTCATGATAACAGTTATAGTAGACATTATTTATATTATTTACTGTTTAATAATTATTGTTTTTTATTCATTCAGTAAATAAAATATTAATATATAATTCTATTTTCTGATTTTTCATATCACTTACTGATATTGCATGCTGCTTAAAACCATTTAAGATGAAATTTCTGCCAGACTGAAATAATCAGAATATTTAAAAACCAAGAGTTTTTAGAATAGAACTTATTTTTAGAGCAGTTTTAGGTTTATAGGAAATTTGAACAGAAATTACAGAGAGTTCCATATATCCTCCTCTTCCCAGATCCACGGTTTCTTCTGTTATTAACATTATTGGTGTGGTACATTTGTTATAGTAGATGACACAATATTGGTAAATTATTCTTAACTGAAGTCCATAATTTACTTTAAGTGTTTACGCTTTCTGTTATACCTTTCTGAGGGTTTTGATAAACAAATACATATTATTATTATTATCTATAATTATGCATCATACAGAATATTTTCACTCCCCTAAATATCTCCTGTGCTCTACCTAGTCATCTCTTTTCCACACTTTGAAACTCTTGGCAATGACTAATCTTTTTATTGTTTTTGTTGTTTTGCCTTTTCTTCTTCACCTAAAAAAAAAAAATCTGGTTTTATTGAGCTATGCAATGTTAAAGCAAAAATTAATCTGAACCAAAGTACACTAAGAATGGAAATGTGTATGTATATATGAACATGCAGGACTATTGAGTAAACTAATGTGACCAACACAGTGAGGCCAGAGTGATCTTTTATGTTCTTGAATCCACCATCAGCTTTGGAGCCTATGTGACATATGGGTGAGAAATAAAGTTTACCTCAGTCACTCCTATCTCAAGAATCCCATGTCCCTGTTTCTCTCAAAACTTACCAGCATCTAGCAAAAATATAAATATTGCAGTGCTTTCTGTCAAACTTGTAAAATATTTACAGTTAGTAGAGATGTTATAGGAATTTGCCACCACTCAGTCTCCTTATTCAGATATAGAACAAGTACATACTGAGGAACAACTATGGTTTGGGCACTGTGCTAGGCTTTAAAGAGGAAAGGTATAGAAGGTGGAAATAAATTTAAATAGATGAAACTGTTTTATCTAAAAAGAATGATATGGAAAGGATATTTCCTACAGAACTTATCATTGACTTATTTATGTCATATTTTCTAAATTTGTTTCATGTATATCTCCTCAAGTATGTCATAAGCTCTTTGAAAGTTTAGTGTACATTTTTCTTTTACTTTTTTAATTGCACCTGCCCTGGTGTTGAACACTGATAGATATCAAAGTAATACTTGGTAATTTTTTATGTAATTTCTTCTGTTGAACATGAAAAAAAAACTGTCACAATAGTTCATTGATATTTTTACTTATAACATATATTTCTATATAATTATTTTAAAGTATTTTATGATTAATATTCTCTGTGCCTTAAAATGTTAAATATAAAATACAAAAACAAAATTTAAAATTAAGTTAACACTTTTCCCTTTATCACATGTGACCATAATTCAGCCCATGAATTTGAGTTGTCATCATTAAAACACACATCAAGGCTCCTGTATGGCCTGGTAAATAGCAATGCAAGTCAAATATAGTGCTAATAATATTACTGACATTTGTAGGGTGATTGCCATATGCAGACACAGGCCTACAGATGTTACCAGGATTATTTTATTTAGTCTTCTAAAATCTCTTTAGGATAAATTTATTTTCCCTACAGACAAGAAAATTGAGGATAATAGAATTTAAGTAATTTGCCAAATTTTCTTTGAGAACAAACTCAGTTTTAACTGTTATACCATCTTCCATCATAACTTCTGTTTTTATAGATGACTGATTCTCTTATCTTACATCAACAGTCCTTTGGCTGTACCAGTCCAATTGGACTATATCCCTTGGTCAGTCCCTTCTACCCCCTTATGTTATCATCTCTCTTCCTGGTCTTACAGTATCATAATCACTCTGTTGTGTCTACTTTCAGCCCCTTGACCCCTCTTTCCCTTCATAGTCCTGGAAAAATTCAAGCTCCAGGTATATTCAACTCTTCTTCTGATCTGAACCTACCCTGGGAAAACTGAGTGGGGAAGGAGAAAAGTGCAGCCATGCTATCAGGGTTCACTTTAAATTCATGATCACTAGTTGAAGTCATGCCCCTGTGTGATGCTGGGTAATCTTATTTCAGCTTTCTCCTGCACTGATTCTCACATTCCTTCAAAAACAAATTCCACATCTTTTCCTCTCATCAAGTCTCCGGATGCCACTCCCAGTGTCATTTTCAACTAATCATATCCAGTCTTTCTGACTAAAAAGTTGGGAGCCAATAGAAGAGAACTTAACACAGTGCTACTGGCGCAGTACCCATTTACTTGAAGCTGTGTACGGATCTTTTCATTCCCTGCTCTTAACAAGGTTAATCCATCTGGGCTCCTCTCTAAGACAAACTTCTCCCTTTGTGCCCATTTTCCTCTCCTTTCCTTCCTACTCAAGGGCATACATCTAACAATTCCGTGTCTCTCCTCTGCCTACTGGAACTTTCCTAACAACACCTAAACCTGCTTTAATTTTTCAAAAATTTTCAAAACTCTCACATGTCCTAATTTTCTCTGTGATTTGTCACCATGTTCCTATTCCTTTTATTTCAAAATCCTCAAAAGAATCACCTGTACTCAATGTCCCAATTCCTCTCTTGCCATTCTTTATTGTAGCTATTTTAATAAACTGTTTTCCACTACTATACCATTGAAATTGCTTTGCAAAAACATCAGTGGCCTTTATATTGGCAAACACTATTGCAGTTGACAGAAAATTGAACATAGCTAATCATCTGCTCCTCTCTGGTAGGTATTTTTTTTTTCACTTGGCTTTCAGATCATCTGTCTTACTGCCTTCTCCTTCTAAGTCTCCTTTGCTTCTGTGCCTTCTTACTTGGGGACAGTTCCAAGGCTTGGTGATTGCATCTCCTCTCTTAACCATCTACATGTACTCTTGGTGATCTCATGAAATTGCATTTCTTTAGATATCATACCTGAGTTGATATTCCTATAATTTATATCACCAACCTAGAACTATTCCTTGAACTCTCGGCAGATATATTCAACTATTCCCTTGGCATCTGTTAACCATGTCAGAAAGAAAATTCGTTTTCATTTCTCTCAAACTGGGTCTTCTTCATTCAGTACTTCCCATTTTAATTATGTACTACTTCATAATGTTAGTTATTAGGGCCAAAACTTAGGTTCGCTCCTGTGTCTTCCCTTTTTCTCACACCCCGGATTCAATCCATTCGTATTTCCTCTACTTTCAAAATGAATTAAAAATTCTACCACTGCTCAACAGGTCCATATTTATTTCTTGTCATAGTTTGCCATCATTTCTCATTAGCTTATTATTGTTACCTTCTAATTTTCCTCCCTAATTGTTCCCTTATATTTATCTTTGAAACATGGCAGATAGAATGATCTTTTACAAATTCATTTTATGCTATAACTCCTTCAAATACCTATCCTCTAGTTCTTCTCATTATCAAACAGTGAAGAACAGGAGTCTGTAAGGACCCTGCCCTTCACAATACTGGTTACATTTCTCATTTTATATCCTCCACTTCCTATACTTTTCTGTTCCAAAATTGGTCTTTTTGCTGTTCTATAGTACCTCTGCAGCTGAGAGTTCTACTTTCAGAGTCTCCCTTTCACAAACCAAGTATATACAGTCCTTCACATATGATAGTTCAACCTATAATTTTTCAACTTTACAGTGGTGTGATAATGATACACGTTCAGTAGAAATCTGTCTTCAGATTTTGAATTTTGATCTTTTCTCGGCCTAGCAATATGTGGTAGGATACTCTACTAATGCAGGGCAGGGGCAGCAAGCCATGACTCCAGTCAGCCATATGGTCATAAGAGTAAATATCTGATACATTTACAATTATTCTGTTTCCATACAACCATTCTGTTTTTCACTTTCAGTGTGATATTCAATAAGTTACATGAGCTGCTCAACACTTTATTGTAAAATAAGCTTTGTAGGCTAATGTAAGTATTCTTATTTAAGGTGGGTGAGGCTAAGTTATGATGTTCAGTACATTAGGTATATTAAAATGCATTTTCAGTCTAATAATATTTTCAGTTTATAATGAGTTTATTGGAATATGAACCCATCATTAGTTCAGGAGATCTGTGCATTTTATCCCATCCCTCCCTTGCACTTTCTCTGTAGCACGTTCACTACATGTTATATACATTATTTACTGTGCAATTCACCTAGTAGGGAAGTGTTTTAAAAACAATCAAAAACCTGTATAATATTATTGCAGATCAATCATAATGAATGCTTTATATGTCTATCACTGGAATCCCCTGTTTTGTCAAGTGTTAATCCTAGAGGCTTTACCATCTGGAAGCTGTGGCTGAGGAGATCTTCGATATGGTTAGCATAGCTAGGAAAATGAAGGGCTAGATGTGACAAAGTAGCAGACAATGAATTAATTTGCTATTTCAAAAATGGATATGTCAATATCAGGATTTTGATAGATTCCTGCCTCAGGTTGAGTTCTTTTTTTTTTTTTTTTTCCATTTTGAGCTTGTCTTTGTGTATGGTGTTGAAAGAATCGTCGAGTTTCATTTCTCTATACATGTCCAATTTTCTCAGCACCATTTATTGAAGAGACTGTCTTTTTTTCCACTGTATATTTTTCCTGCTTTTTCAAAGATTATTTGACCATAGACTCGAGGCTCCATATCTGGACTCTCTACTCTGTTCCATTGGTCTATGTGTCTGTTTTTGTGCCTATACCATAATGTCTTGGTGATCACAGTTTTGTATTAAAGCTTGAAATCAGGCAATATGATGCCCCCAGCTTTGTTATTCCTTTTGAATATTTCCTTAGCAATTTGGGGTCTTTTTTGGTTCCATACATATTTTAGGATTGTTTGTTCCAGCATTTTGAAGAATGCCGGTGGAATTTTTATTGGGATGGCATTGAAAGTATAGATTGCTCTGGGCAATACAGACATTTTCACAATGTTTATTCTTCCAATTCATGAGCATGGGATGCTTTTCCATCTTTTTGTGTTCTTCAATTTATTTCATGAGTGTTCTGTAGTTCCTCAAGTACAGATCCCTTACCTCTTTGGTTAAGTTTATTTCCGGGTATCTTATGATTCTTGGTGCTTTATTAAATGGAATTGATTCTCTAATTTCCCTTTCTATATTTTCATTACTAAGTATAAGAAAGCAACTGATTTCTGTGCATTGATTTTGTATCCTGCCACATCACTGAATTGCTGTATGAGTTCTAGTAGTTTGGAGGTGGAGTCTTCTGGGTTTTCCATATAAAGTATCATGTCATCTGCGAAGAGAGAGAGTTTGACTTCTTCTTTGTCAATATGAATGCATTTTATTTCTTTTTGTTGTCTGATTGCTATTGCTGTGAACAGGAGTGGCGAGAGTGGGCATCCTTGTCGTGTTTCTGAGCACAGTGGGAAGGCTGTCAGTTTTTCTCCATTAAGAATGAGATTCACTGTGGGTTTTCATAGATCATTTTTATGAGTTTGAGGAATGTTCCCTCTAGCCATATACTTTGAGGAATTTTAACCAGAAATGGATGCTGTACTTTTGTATTTCCGCATCAATTGAGAGGACCATGTGGTTCTCTCTTCTTATTAATTTGTTCTATCACCTTGATTGATTTGTGAATGTTGAACCATCCTTGCATCCCAGGGATACATCCTGCCTGGTCATGGTGGATAATCTTTTTAATCTACTATTGGATCCTATTAGCTAGGATCTTGTTGAGAATCTTGGCATTCATATTCATCAGGGATATTGGTCTGAAATTCTCCTTTTTGATGGGGTCTTTGCCTGGTTTAGGAATCAAGGTAATGCTGGTTTCATAGAAAGAGTCTGGAAGTTTTTCCTCTGTTTCTATTTTTGAAACAGCTTCAGGGTACTATTTCTTCTTTGAATGTTTTGTAGAATTCCCTGGGGAATCCGTCAGGTCCTGACCTCTTGTTTTTTGGGAAGTTTTTGATCACTGCTTCAATCTCGTTACTAGATATTGGTCTATTCAGGTTGTCAATTTCTTCCTGTTTCAGTCTTAGAAGTTTATAGGTTTCCAGGAAGTATCCATTTCTTCTAGGTTGCTTAACTTACTGGCATATATCTGTTGATAATAATTTTGATGATTGTTTCTATTTCCTTATTGTTAGTTGTGATCTCTCTCTTTTCATTCAGAATTTTATCTGGATCATCTCTCTTTTCTTTTGGATTAGTTTGGCTAGTGGTTTATAGATCTCACTGATTCTTTCAAAGAACCAGCTTCTAGTTTCATTGATGTGTTCTACTGTATCTCAGGTTTCTAACTCATTGATCTCTGCTCTAATCTTAATTATTTCCCGTCTTGTATGGGGTTGGCTTAATTTGTTGTTGATTTTCCACTTCTTTAAGGTATAAAGAGAGTTGGCATATTCAGGATTTTTCATTTTGCTTTGTTTTGTTTTGTTTTGTTTTTTTGAGTGAGGCTTGGATGACTATGTATTTCCCCCTTAAGACTGCCTTTGCTCTATCCCATTGGTTTTGGAACAATGTGTCTTCATTCTCATTGGTTTCCATGAATTGTTTAAGTTTTCTTTTGATTTCCTGGTTGATCCAAACATTCTTAAGCAGGGAGGTCTTTAGCTTCAAAGTGTTTAATTCCTTCCAAACTTTTCTTGTGGTTGAGTTCAAAGCATTGTGGTCTGAGAATGTGCAGGGAATAATCTCAATCTTTTGGTATCAGTTGAGCCCTGATTTGTGACCCAGTATGTGGTCACTTCTGGAGAAAATTCCATGTTCACTCAAGAAGAATGAGTATTCTGTTGTTTTAGGGTGGAATGTTCTGTATGTATGTATGAGGTTCACCTGGTCCATGTGTCATTCAAAGATTTTGTTTCTTTTTTGATTTTCTGCTTACATGATCTGACTGTTGCTGAGAGTGCTGTGTTCACATCCCCTACAATGATGTATTCATATCAATATGACTCTTTGTTTTGTTTAACAGTTGTCTTATATAGTTGGATGCTCCCATACTGGGGGCATAAATACTTACAATTGTTATATGTTCTTGGTGGATTAACCCTTTAAGGATAATGTAGTATCCTTTTGTATCTCTGATTACAGTCTTTAGCTTAAAATCTAATTTATTTGAAATGAGAATCATTACCCCATCTTTCTTTTGAGGCCCATTGGCATGAAAGATGGTTCTCTGTCTCTTCACTTTCAGTCTGGGTGTATCTTTAAGTTCCAAATGTGTCTCTTGTAGACAGCATATGAACAGGTCCTGTCATTTTATCCAGTCTGCAGCCCCGTGCCTTTTTATGGGAGCATTTAGGCTGTTCACGTTGAGAGTGATGTTTGAAAGATAAGTTTTTATTGACATCATGTTGCCTGTAAAGTCCTTGTTTCTATACATTATCTCTGTAACTTTCTGTATTATGTCATTCTTGGATCCTTTCTTATTTTATAGAACCCCTCCCCTTAGTATCTCTTTTAGTGCTGGCTTAGTGGTTACATAATCTTTTAGAACTTGCCAGTCTTGGAAGCTCTTTATCTCTCGATCCATTTTGAATGTTAGCCTTGGTGGATTAAGTATTCTTGGCTACATGTTCTTCTCATTTAGTGCCCTAAATATGTCTTGCCATCCCTTTTTTGGCTTGCCAGGTTTCTGTGGACAGGTCTGACTTAATTCTGAAGGTCCTTCCTCTATACATAAGGAATCTATTCCCCCCAGCTGTCCTTAGGACCTCTTATCTGAAATTATGATTCGTGAATTTCACAATCAAGTGTCTGGGTGTCTTTCTAGACTTGTTGATCTTGGGAGGGTACCTTTCTGCCTCTAGAACACAAACATTTGTTCTATTCCCCAGATTAGGGAAATTTTCATCCAGTATTTTTCAATTATATCTTCTCGTCTTTTCTCTTTCTCCATCCCCTCAGGGATGCCAATAATTCTGATACCGGTACATTTCATGCATCATTTATTTCCCTAATTCTGTTTTCAGGACCTCTAAGTTGTTTGTTCCAGGCCTCCTTCTGGTCCTGCTTTTCTAACAGTTTGTCTTCTAGATCACTAATTTGATCTTTTGCCTTGGGTACCCTAGCTGTTTGAATATTTAGATAGATTGGACCTCCTTAATAGTATTTTTTACTTCCACCAGATCAGCTCTCACTTCCACTCTTAGAGATTCTATGTTGTCACTAATGGTCTTCTCCAACGTAGCCATTGCCTGGATGATCTTTACCCTGAATTCCATTTCCGACATATTGTTTATGTCCATATGCAGTAGTTCTGTGGCAGAAGTCGCAGCCTCTAATTTTTCCTCTGTTATGTGTTCTTCCTCCTAGTCATAATCATCACATTTTTTAAAAAGATTTTATTTATTTATTTAACAAACAGCAGAAGTAGGCAGAGAGGCAGGCAGAGAGAGAGGAGGAATTCATCACATTTTTAAAAACCCATGTCAAACATTAAGCACTTAATCAGAGGTAGAATTTCTGATCTTAAAAAAAAAAAAATAGCACAAGAAAATGTGCTTTGAACACTAAAACTTTTTGAGTTAGTGGTCTATAGTCTTCCAGACCTAAAATTCCTATAAGCTTACTGATAGGTTACATTCTGAAGAACTTTTATTTTTATTTTTTCCAAAACTACATTAAGGATTAAGATGAATAACCTTGATGTAAAATAAACTATTTTTGGAATTGTGGCAATTCTCCCTTTGTGAAATTAGTGCTTTCAACTGATTGCCGGTTGTTTGTATTTCCCAGCAATAGATTTTTAAAATATGTTCTTAAAGCTTGCAGTTGAATTATTTTTGAATTATTTTTTTAATTTTTTAAAAGTCAAACTGTATATTCTAAAAGTTAATGAGAGCATTTTCATTTACTTGAACATGATGCTTAACTCCTTTTCTTGCTAAAGCCTACCTTCATTTGTAGCCCAGTAGTCCTCAGATAATAACTTAGCTATCATGGACCTCTTCTATGTAGATGGCACCATTTTGCTTGACTTGAAATCCAAATAGAAGCTTTATAAAAAAACAAATATTATTAAATGTAAAGTAGGTGAAGTACTTGCTGTTTTTCATCTGGAAGGGAAAAGGCTGGGCTGGACTCTCCACTTACAAGAAGAACTAGAATATGCTAATTTTCTTTAAATTTGAACTCAGGAAAAAATTGCCTAATATGTATGAGGAGTACAGTACACAGAACAAAATATAAGTGTTTAATGCCTGTTGCATACATACTAAAATTAATTCCACCTACATATATAATGCTCAATGGTCATACTTTTCCAATAGTGATCATCTCAAAATACTCAAAATACTGTATGATAAATGATTATAGGTAAAATAAATTACAATAGTTTAGGAAGAAATATGTTTTGTTATGGCCAGTCAGAGGATTCATTTTTGGTAAATATGTCTCCGAAATCATATTTTGAAATATCACCTGGCCATGTTCAAACATTGTTATTTTTCATAACCTTCTCACATATTACTATTTCTGTACTGGATACAACTCTAGTGTTCATAAATCTTCATATATATGTATGTATATATAGACATATATGCACATATTATATATATTTATATTTCTATATAATCTATATAATCAAATTTTATAATGTTTACTCAGTTTATTCCTTTTTAAAAAATTAGATTAACCAGTATGTTACTACATACTAAATTCTACATACCAGTAGTATGTAGTACATACTACTTAGTTTCAGATGTAGTATTCAATAATTTATGAGTTACATATAACACCCAGTGCTTATCACATCATATGCCCATCACCCAATTATCTCATCCCTCACCCACCTCCCCTCCAGCAACCATATGTTCATTTCCTATAGTTAAGAGCCTCTCATGATTTGTCTTCCTCTCTGATGACTTCCTTTTCAGTTTTCCCTCCCTTACTTTATGAACCTCTGAGATTTTTCTTAAAATCCACATATGAATAAAACCATTTGATAATTGTCTTTCTCTGATTGTCTTATTTGGCTTAGCATAATACCCTCCAGTTCTGTCCATGTCAACCTAAATGGTAAGTATGCATCCTTTCTGATGGCTGAGTAATATTCCATCATATATATATATATATATATATATATATATATATATATACCACATCTTCTTTACCTATTCATCTGTCAGTGGACA
>ML107668.1:52667-64183 GCA_003697995.1 Taxidea taxus jeffersonii | reverse complement strand
AAAAAAAAAGAATATTTGAATCCACATTTTGTGTTAAGAAATATATAAACCATGTTATTCAAATAATGTATAATGAACTAAAATGACAATAGTATACAACAGTGGGCTCTAGCTTGTCTCTAGCCTGTCTTAACTATGATGGGTAGAGAATTAATTTTAATTCAGTCTGTATCTGTGTCTCTATATCTGGAACACAGAAAATGTGTAGTCTTGTCTCTTATGTTCTGCTCTATATGTAAAGGCCCACTCCTCATTTTAGGAATTATATTGCAGACAGTTCCCACTACTTATTACCCTTGGTAACAGCGCCATGCTGGTGCAACCTCTGCCATCTACTAGAAAAGCAATTTCTCAGGGCGCCTGGGTGGCTCAGTTGGTTGATGCCTCTGCCTTCGGCTCAGGTCACGATCCCAGGGTCCTGGGATCGAGCCCCACATCGGGCTCTCTGCTCAGCAAGGAGCCTGCGTCCTCCCTCTCTCTGCCTGCCTCTCTGCCTACTTATGATCTCTGTCTGTCAAATAAATAAATAAAAATCTTTAAAAAAAGAAAAGCAATTTCTCTAAACTTCAGGGTGTGCATTTTCTCTACAAGATCAGATGTTCTGTACTGGTGCTACTTCATTCCATATTGTTGATCCATATAATGGGATTTAAGTACCTTTTTGTCTAGAAGCAACCCTTTTGCTTAGAGCTGTAATTGAAAATGGAGCCCTTTTTGTTCAGTAGTGTGAACAAAGTCTTCCAGGAAGGGTGTTTCTGCACAGTTATTCAGTTGGTATTCTTCAAAATGTGTTTCTTAGTCTAAGCACTAGTCCTGTGCATTTGTTTGTATAAGAGTTCTTTGATGGAGTAATTTTCAGAAACACTCTATGCCATATCTTCCTCTTGAGATGCACTGCATATGAATGTACAAAAGATTCTAGGAGCCATGCAAAAACAAAGCAAAACAACAACAAAAACAAATCTATATAATGTTGTGCTGAACAGTTTTTCCTAGAATACACTTTTTTAACTTGAATGATGTCTCAGACATTTTCTGTGGAATGAGCAGTGCTCATAATGACTAATATTTTGTGTATTACAAATTCATTTTATATATTTTGATGCTTGTCATTTTTTTTCCAATTCAGATACCTTCATAGTTTTATTTTGGTTTCAGGGAGTTTATGGTTTTGCTTATTTCTTGCTTGGGGTTTATTCTAAGTTTAAAAATACTTAAAAACAGTAATAATATTTATTATCCTGAAGATATAAAAAGTGAATTTTAATTCATTACATTAATAACTCTGTTATATATAGACTTGGTAATTTTTCCTTCAATATCTCATAAATATGAAATGATACTAGAAGGAGGGAACATGAGGCCCTTGGGTGGCTCAGTCAGTTAAGCACCTGCTTTCAGCTTAGGTCATGATTTCAGCGTCCTGGGCAAGCCCCTTGTCAGGCTCCCTGCTCAGCAGAGCCTGCCTCTCACTATCTCTTTGACCCTCCTCTCCACTTGTGTACTTGTGTTCTCTCTCTCTATCTCAAATAAAAAATAAAAAATAAAAAAAAGAAGGAAGTAACATAAAGTCCAGTGCATTATTAGTCCAGCAAGAAACAAAAAATTAGTGTATTTAAAGATCTTTTTTAAAAAATGTAATCATGACAAGTATCATTGAGAATTGACTGTCTGACTGAGCAAATACTTAGTATTTTTTTTCAAGTAATACATAAAAATTCATAACCTGCAAAACTGTGAGAAGAAACTCTGTAGTCCCAGGCCTCATAAAGATGAAGTGTAATTTGAGTGTTTTCAGACAAATGTCAACATATAGTAATATATAATAATGACCACAGAAGTTAGAAGCATTAGTGTATATGTACTATATCCCAAGACGTGGCTTCCAGGTTCACTGTTTTAGGTAATATGTGATGTCTGTGGATTAATTCAATATGGTTTCTGTCCTCAGAGAGTAATGAATAACCTAAGATATGGTAGAATGAGGTAGGCACACAGCTGTAAGCAAGATTATGGAATTGACATTTATTTAACATTTACTTTGAATATTATCAAATACAGATATCATCATTTAATTATCACAATAGCTAAGTCTGTAAGTGCCATCTACCACTAGTAACATAGACATAAGTTCCTTCTTGATATGTTCAGTTTTGTGATGTGTCATGATTGGTCATAGTCAAGGACAATCATGTTCTGTGATTTCTGAGCCGTCCTTGAAGCCAGGGGTTGGCCATATGTTTAAATTTCGAGAAGTGATAACTAAGGGGGAAATCTTCTAGGTGGAGGGGAGAATTTGACAAGAGTTTTGCTTTTCTAATAAAAGGAAACAAAGAAAGACCACCCGACACTATCCCTGCTCCTCTTCTTCCTGCCTTAAACCCTAATAATAAATGTGGATGGGCAGAAGCTATCTTGTGACTTTAAAACAGCAGATACTAGGATAAAGATCAGCACACTAAGGATGATAGGATAGGAACACAAAAACAGTTTGAATTTCTGCATCAAAAAGAAGTGGAATCAACAACTTCAGTGTCTTCACATCTGTATTCCCTGTGAGGACATCAACCCCTTTGCTTAAGTCTATAATATCTCGTTGTTATTACATGTTGCTAAACACATTTCCAATTACTATATTATTATTTTATATTTTTGTAGGAGGATAAAGGGAAAACTAGGTCTAGAGACATTAAATGACTCAAAGTGTCACCAAAATCAGTGAGGGACCTGAAGCTTGAGCAGACTATAAAATCCATACTCATTCCATCAGTATACTACTGGATACAAGAAGATACGGTAACAGTTCATCCTGGAAATCAAGAAGCATTTCAAAGACATAGAGTAGCAATATTATCCTATGGGAAAATTACATTTCTAGTATTGAGAGAGATATTTTGAGATCCACTATTATCCAGAAAACTATGAAACTTTTAAAGGGATTACTAAAGATTAGGGAAGAGGCAAAGAAATACCAGCTGGGTACACATCTGTCTTTCTAAATTGATTTTCCCCAAATTAAAATTTTTCTTTGCTTACTGCATATTCTTATCTAAGCTTTTTAAAAATCATGAGAGAAAAATTAGCTCCTATCTATGAAGACAACTGGACATCTCTGAGGACACTCTCTCTCTTGTGAACTATCTGCAGCCATTTAATGTGCTAGTGATTTGTATGAACTTGTCATTGAGTCAACCTTGGTGTAGCTAATCACTGGTGTATTACTGATTATACTCTCTGAAGGCCATTTTATCCTGTATCTTTTCATATTGTCTAACATGATAAACCAGATGAACAAAATAAATTGTGAAGCAATGTAGAGCACAATATTCAGTAGCTAACGAATGGATTGCATGACCTTGGAGGTCATTCCTGTCATGCATGCATGTAGATCTGTGGTTTTTCTTTGACTTTAAATGGGCTCTGTTAATGTAATTGTTGAAAATATTATTTTATTTAAGTCAGTTTTCTACAATTTTCACCAACCCTGTCAAGATCCACTAAGACGATCTATTTAGTTATTTTTATGGGTATCTGGGGTTATTTTTTCATCTTTTTCACTTAAAGAATATTCATCAGCACTAGAAATAAATGAGGTATCAAAGCATGAAAAGACATGGAGGAACTATAAATGCATATTGCTAAGTGAGAGAAGCCATTCGGAAAAGGCTACATGCTGTTTGGTAATACGACATCTTGGAAAAGACGCAACGATACAGACAATGAAAAGATAAGTGGTTTCCAGGGGAGGGAAGTGTGGAGAGATGAACAGGCAGAGCACAGAGCACAGAGGAATTTAAGGCAGTGAAAATACTCTGTATAATATTATAATGATGGATATATGTCATTATACATTTGTCCAAAACCAGAGAATTTACAACACAAAGAGGTAAACTATAGACTTTGGGCAATTATGATATCATCAATGTCGGTCCATCCTTAGTGAAAACATACCATTCTACTGAGAAATGTAGATAATGGGGAAAACTATGCATGTGTGGGAGAGAAGAGATACCTGGGAAATCTCTACCTTCCACTCAGTTTTGCTATAAACCTAAAATGCTCTAAAAAAATAAAGTTTAGCTTTTTTTTTGGTAAGTTAATAGAAAATTTGAAGGCAGACTTGAGGGGTTGAATCTTAGTTAATTTCTCCTCTCACCAGTTCTTGTGCTTGACTGCTGTGTGTGACCTTTTTTTGTCCAATACAAAAAATTGGAGACAACACTGAACTGATAGACTAAAATTTTAAAAAATTTAAGTGTCCTATTATAAGCTTTGGAATGTAAATTAGAAGATAAAGACTTGTGGATAGATAGAACACTGACCAATAGGTCAGATGATTCCAGATAGTTATAAAATGAGCTTCAGATATATTTTCTAAATAACCATTTGTGAAGTATAAACCATATGTCAGACAGCACATTGTTCCCCTGCCCAACACCTGCCGATACCACCATGTGCATATAAGAGATTCATCTACAATTAGGCATGATTATAAGTGTAATCAGGGCTAGGGAAGTGACTGTGTCACAATCAATCTGCCTCCGATAACTATGAATTTGTTCCAAACTCATTGTCTTGTGCGATAATCTGAGATCTCTTTCCCATTAATCAAATCCATTGAGCTGTATTCAAGTTAGGTAAAAATACTAGGTTAAAAATATTGATTTATATGTCAATGTGGGGAGCATACATAGCATCAGCATCTGTATAGAACTTACAGCTTCTTTTGCTAGAAGTGACATTTTTTAGCCAATATTTTGGTCTTGTGTAAAGTCCTCTCCTTTCAATGTGTGCTGATGCTCTTCTGTATCGCTTACAAGTCTTGGCCCTCACCAACTGTAAAGGTCTTACAATATTCTTATTTATATTTCTAATTGAAAGTTGCACAAACTCTGATATTTGCTGTCCCAATCAATTATTTTCTGTAAATTCTTCACTTCTCAGTAAGGCTATTAACAAAATGCTAATTTTTCTATTCACCCAAGAGTGACTTCTTAATCTTCATGATCTAACGGTTCTGGGTTTCTGTTCTCTTCTGCTATCCTTGTTCACCTGGATTGCTGTTCAGTCTAGAAATCAAATTTGGTTCCTATTCATTATTGTCATGACTCACTCTGTATAACACCATTTAATACTAGTTAGTAGTAGAAACTCAGCAAGATTACTTTTAATTCTTTACACCAAATGTTTAAACTTCAACTTGTGCGCTGACGATGAGTGTTGCTTGGCAGATATTTATTGAATGTGTGAAAGAATAGATGTGTGAGGAAAACATTTGCTAACTAACTAGGAGGAGAAGTTTAATAGCAGTAATTCCAGGAGGTACAATAACGAGTTTTGAGTGTTTCTTAAAGAGTATACTGAAGATAGGGTACCTGGGTGGCTCTGTAGGTTGTGTCTACCTTCCACTCAGTTTATGATCCCAGGGTCCTGGGATGGAGTCCTCCATCAGGCTCCCTGTTCAGCAGGGAGTCTGCTTCTCCCTCTTCCCTTGCTCCCCCTCCCTGCTCATTCTCTCTCTCTCTCTTTGTCAAATAAATAAATAAAATCTTTTTTAAAAGTGTGCTGAAGATGAAAGATTAAAAACACTGGTGTCACTTGACACTCATGAACATATTCAGGAGAGCTTTCACCTGACCAGGAAGTTTCCACACTGGTTTCTCCGTTTTCTTAGGGAAATTAATTGCATGGTGTTCAATGCAGTAAATGATTATTAGTTTACTATGTAAACTGTTACTATGTAACATCATTCACATTTTCCTCATGTGTAGCCTGAACAATATTCCATTGTTTCAGGGTGCCTGGGTGGCTCAGTGGGTTAAGACTCTGCCTTCAGCTCAGGTCATGATCTCAGAGTTCTGGGATCAAGTCCCACATCAGGCTCTCTGCTCGTCAAGGAGCCTGCTTCTTCCCCTCTCTCTGCTTACTTGTGATCACTCCCTCTCTGTCAAATAAATAAATAAAATCTTTAAAATTCCATTGTTTCCAAAGGCTCTCTAAGAGCTCTGCCAACAAATTGGAAGAACAAATAAAAATAAGCCCCTGACCTTGAGGAAGATGAGAGAAATAAAAGAGGTCATTTTGGTAACTCTCCATTCATGCAGAACTTCATTGTGTCAGAATACTAATTGATTCCCTACAATCCAAATCTGTTTCTCACCCTTTAGGATTAAGGATTTTTTGGTTGTTGTTGTTGTTGTTAATGGTTCCAAAGTATTTTGAATCAAGGAAACATGAAAATGGGAGAAAAAGACAGTCAAAGTTTTTCCTTTGCTTTGATGAAAATTTCATCAAACCCCTCTTTCATTGAAAAATTTTAGCAATAAAATACAACATATGGTTTATCTGTTCATAGCCTGAACCTATTTGTTATTAATGATTATGATCACACTATAACCTAGTTTATATGTATTATAATTTTATATATAGATATAGATATTCCTGTTTGCCTAGTTTATAATCAACTTAATGTATTTTAGTGTTGTTATATCTCTTTTATTCTGTAGGTTAGGCAAATTTTTTATTGACCTCTTCTCACATCGAATTAAAACTTTAGTGATAAATATAAATTAGTTGTGACTGGGAGTCAAATGTATGTGTTACTTTAATGAATTAGCCCTTTAAGAACCAGTCAGTTATTGAGTCTGTGTCCCAGTCTACTGAAGAGAAGTAAGATAGCAGTATTTAAAATTGTGTATTCAATAAACAAGATGCCTCATGTGGCTTATGTTATTTTCTATGTATTAAAGTTTGAGAAGAGAGTGGATTAACTGATACAGATCAGATAGCAGGAGTGTTACATCAGTTATTCAAAACATGCGGATGTTGTTCTAGAAGCATAGTAGGCCACTAAACCATTTCAACATGCTTGTATGGTAGAAAGGGCACATAGCAGAAATACAGAGTACAGTTTGGAACAGATGAAATGAGAAAGCAAAGGTAAGAGAAAGACTAGTTAGAAGAATTTATTGCAATAATCTGGTGAATAACTAATGGAAAAACACAATTATAGCATAGAGGAAATCCTGGGTAAAGTATAGGAGGGGGCATAGGTTTCTCTAGAGAAACAGAACCAAAAGAATGTACACACGAAAATATTTATTATAAGGAATTGACTCTTGCAATTATGGAGGCTGCAAAGTTCCACAGTTCGCCATCTGCAAACTAGAAAGCCAGGAAAGTTGGTGGTATAATTTAGTACAAGTCCAAAGGCTGAGAACCAGGGGAGCCAATGATGTAAATTCCAGTCTGGGTCTGAAGACCTGAGAACCAGGAGTACTGAGGGCAAGAGAAGATTGGTGCCCCAGATCAAGCAGTCGGGCAGGAAAAGCTCTGTTCTTCCATATTCTATTTGTTCTGTTCAGGCCCTCATTGGATTGGGTAATAGCTGCCCACATCGGGAGGGCAAATCACTTTACGGAGTCCACCAATGCCAGCACTAATTTTACCTGGAAATACCCTCATAGACAAATCCAGAAGTAAGATATAGCCAAATACCTGAGCGCTTCATGATCCGGTCAAGTTGACACATAAAATTAATCATCATAAGTGGGAAACTGACAAGTGAGAAATTGCTGGTGATGGAAATAGCTGGAAAACTTGAGACAAATACTTTTTAATAAATGGTTATCTATTTTTATTGTTTTTTTTTCTGATTCGTATAATTTCATACAGTCTACCACTGCCTTGAATTGTTGGCATTTGGCTTGACATGGAAAAGAGAGAGAAGAGAATCTCTAAGAATCAAGATAGAAACTTCTAAGCAGTCAAAAGGAGTAGGACATTTGATATGGGAGTCTCCCAGGGGACTGATATGGGAAAATCTCACCATAGTTTGGGCTTACTGTGTTTAAGAGGAGGTCCCCTTAGCTTTCTACTTCTTCCCTAAATACTAAAGAGAAATTGATCCCCAAATCCTAGCAAACATGTGTATATATACAGGCTAGAGTTATCCAAATTGTAATTTTAAGGATAATTTGAAAATAATTTTTAGTGAAAAAGCTTTGCACAAACTATGACATATTCTCGATATAATGTATAAAATGTTGGCAGTCAGACAACAAGGGTTCTGGTTCTACTTGTGCTGCTTGCTCACTGTGTAACTGTAGATGAATTAGACTGTCTCCTTTTCCATATCTTTCATACTCTAAAGTGTTATGATTATAAGCACTATAAGGTGATCGCTTCCTAAAGGCTATGAGAATACAGCAGGTGAATATGATTTTTGCCTCCTCTCTGCATAATTTCCAACTAAATGACCAATTCTGGCTAAATTTGCATAAAGCCTCTGATGGAAAGGTGTTTTGGAGCTGTGCTCTTGAAGAATAATCACATGAAATAATTGTAGTGATCATTTATTTAGCAGCTATTAAGTACTAATTATTTATTAGTTTTGATAGCATTTAGTTTTCCATAAACCTTATAGAATAGGGTTTATTATTCTCCTTTAGATGGGAAAACTGAGTGCTAACAGTGTTTAAAAAAATAATTAGGGGGAATAGCTTATTTAACTTCCAAAATCCAGGGAATACTTCAAACTCTTTATACATATTTCTGCTTGCCTTGTCAGGATGTCATTAGGCACACCAGTTTCATAGCACTCAGTTGTGAAATGAAATGACTAGCATCCTCTAGTTTCATTAAAGAACAAGTGACATTTGCACATGTAACTAGAAAATATGGATTGTTAGTCCTATCTGTTATGGTGGTCAAAGTGAATACTACTTAAATTAATGAAAAACAGTCTGCGCCATCAGTAGTAAATCCCTTAGCCTATGCGTTAAGAGCTACTACTAAGTAAACATTGTCCTAAAGTTATACTTTTCTGCATATTAGGGAAGTGTGTTGTCTACACTGTACCATGAGATGTTGCTGAAATAGGTTGGCAAACATGAGAAAGTTTCACTATTAGAAAGATTTGCTTTAGGGAAAGAGACTTTCCACAGGGAGATGGGACCTTTCATAATAGACTAAATATCTCTTTGCCTTTTTCAGGTGTCAGCTCCCTATTCTGATGCATTCAAACATAAACAAAATACAATAGGATGTAATGGCACAGATATAGCAGAGGAAAGAAGGAATGGAAATTCCATGAAAGGTATGCTTCATTACTCAGTTTTGCCTCTTATTGCTCAGAGATTATTTATTTGGGTATGTTATGAAAACAAACAACAAAAACAAGACAAAACAAACACATGTTGGGTGTTATTTGGCTTTATTGCTGAGTATTGGGATTGCTTTCCTGGTGTTGCCTGACATGAAATGGTCAGAAGAAGATATTAACAGTTAACTAAATTTTTAAGGACTATTGAGATGTATATGATCTCTTCAGCAGGAGTACCAAAAGGGAGGACAGCAACTTAGAAATGTAACTCAGGGTAAACAGAGAGAGTTCTCATCCTTAGCACAGTAAATACTGAGATATTGATTCATAAGAAATACAGTCAAAGTTTCTTTAATATGAATACCTATTGGAGAAAAAAAAAAGTGAGATGAAGGAGTGGTTCAGAAAGCAAATATTCCTTGCAATACAGACCTATTTTGATTTAGATACTAAATAGGAGGAGCAAACCCAGACAGAACAGAGGGCCTAGCATTATTTCTTAAATCTCCTGTTTGGACCCAATCTTCAGGTGCCTTTAGAGTCAAAAAAATCTAGGTCTAAAAGAGTCCAAAACTGATCCTCTTCCTCAGCATTATGGCAGTCAGTGGGCAAATGACAAACCATTTACAGAGGGAGACTGACGAGAAGAGGCTGGGAATTCTGAAATAAAAAGGGAGTGAAGAAAGACTGCAGTGGCCAGATCAAGATGGACCATGAAAGTCATAATACGGGATACTGGATTTTATTCTGAAGGCTATTGATTTTATTCGATAGGCAATGGGGAGTCACACTTTTTTGAGCAGGAGTATAACATGATCAGAGCTATAGCTTAGAAAGAATAATCATTGGCCATTTTTAGGACAGTTAGAAGGGAAAGAAAATAGAAGCAGGGGTACCATTTAGGAGGTTATGAGTATGGTTCAGGGAAAGATGGTGTAGGTCTGAACTAGAACAGTTGCTATAGGAATAGATGTTAGGGCACAAGTGAGAGATAAGTTTTAGAACTTGATTCTGTATGATTTAATAGTTTATTTGGACCAAAAATGAAAGAAAAAATGAAACAAAATTTAGTAGGCAAGCTAACAAGGGCTTTGATTTTAGGGACACTTAATTTGGTTAGCTGTCTCTATATAAGGTAGCTGAGTGACCTTGAATAGGTTATGTGCCTTTCTAAATTTTATGGGTTTTTTTCATTACTAAAACAGGGATAGTTATAATACCCCATTCCTTGGTTTGGCGTAATACATAAATGTATTCCCAAGTATATACATTCTGCGGTCACATTAAAATGACTGAGAAAGATATTGGAGAAAAACTGGATTAAGTGTATTAGGGTACTTCTCCCAGATTTTAAATATGTACTTTATGCTTAGAGAAGAAATGGAGTCCTAGCTTGTTCAGAAGTCAGCTGACTTCAGAACAAAATGATTGGCTATGCATATAAGAGATGAAAATGTAGATGTATTCATAAATGAGCATTGTGAACTCCAGGCTGTAAATTATTTGAAATTATTTCATCTACTAGTGTGTCTTTGAATTAAAATAATTTGCCAATTCAGCTCAGTAGAAATGATCCTTATATGTAGTTTAAGAATGAATACCTTTGTTGTGTAAGTAAATATGTCATGCATTCTCACATTGAGCCCTATTAAGATTATGATCTCTTCTGAATAAACTGTATAAAATAAATAATGTCTACTGATAGATCTCTACCTTGTTGTTGGAGATAGGATGCCACTTGTGCAATAAAGCACTGTTAAACATCATTACTGATGCTTCACTCAGTTTCCTGGGCATCAAGAGTCTTCATGTACTTTCCAGACTACAATACAGATATTCAACTTTGACTCACACTAAAATGTTAAAAACTTACAATTGCCCAGTATTCATCTGCTTAGTATGTAACTAAGATTAAAAACTAATTGTGTGGAGGTTACAGATGGTTGGAAGAAAGGATAGGACAATAATGACAAAATATCAATAACTTTTTAAGTATGTACAAGTACATGGGCAGTTACTATAGATTCTAGCTTTATTTTGCATATATTTGAAACTTTGCATAGTAAAGAACGTGTGTGTGTGTGTGTGTGTGTGTGTGTGTGTGTGTGTGTGTGTGTGTTGTGTATACATATATATGTATATATGTGAGTCAGGTAAATCTTGGTGTAATTCCCAGCTTGGTAAATGCCTAGCTCTGTGTTCTTAAAATGTTCAAACATTGCAAACTTCAATTTATTCATCTGAAATTTAGGATAATACTCCTTCAAAACAAAGGACAAAATCAATAGTAGCACTTAAAACACTCCATGTGTAAATCAGAGGCATGATTTAACCATGTAATATTTTTGTGTGAATATAAAAAAATAGTTTCCCTTCCTCAACACTTTTCTGTCCTCTCCCAGGAAAATGTTAT
>ML107668.1:37651-52267 GCA_003697995.1 Taxidea taxus jeffersonii | reverse complement strand
ATCACATCCAGAGTGATAAATTCAGCATGGAAAAATAAATCTATTTTATTACACATATATGATCTTTTAAATTTAGTCAAATAAAATAACAGTAAAGCTATAACTTACAAAGGAATTGCTATATACCAAGCAATGACATACATTATTTCATTCATCCATAGTAGACCCATGTGGCAAACATTATTATTGTCCCTGATTTACAGACCAGGAACAGAGGCACAAAGAAAGGAAGAATTTTTCTGCATATCACATAGCTAGTAAGTGAAGGAATCCAGATTTCAAGCCCAAAATCTTCAACATCAGACTATGGCAAAGTTTACTAAAGTTTAAGAATTCTTTTGCCTCTTCTTAAGGTATCATTAGTCCAAAGACTGAAATCATTTACCACCTCATGTTGGAAGCAAAACATTTTCTGATTAAGGATTTTCTACCTTCTACATTATTGTAGAGATTTATAAAACTTTTAATGGTTTTATTATATTGTTTTTATAATGTAGAAAAAGAAAAATTGTTTACCTCATGCTATTCTGAAGGCTTGGGGTAAGAGTTCAAATTTACACAATTTAAAATTTTCTATACAAAAATTTCTATATGAGATTGTCATATTAATTCACCCTTGCCTCCACCCTACTTGAAATGAAGTAATGTACTTGAGCCTTGGGAAGGAGAGGGAAGACAAGACACATGCAGATCTAGAAAGCTCTACAGGTAATGGAGATAAAGCTCTCTTGGCTGGCTTATTGAAGGCCACTACTCTAATCTTACATTCATGCTCATATAATGAGAGACAAACCTAAGAGGAATATGGCCGATGGAGAAACATTCTGCAAGAGGTAAGTCAAATCAATTGCTTTGTCACTGGATGCAACAGAATATTGATACCTTTGGTAATCAACAATCTAAATGTAAATCTTCAACTATATTAAAAGAAGGTTTTAAGTTTAATAGCATATAAAACTAATAGAATGGAATAGGAGAATAACAATCCACTCTGTAGAATTTGAGTTAATGCAAATAACACACATATATGCATACATACATGTAGAGGGAAAGGAGGGAAAAAATGAGTATAGTAAAGTAAAGTTGGTGAGACCCTCAGGGGAATAAGGTTAAGGGAAACAAAAGCTCATCATACCCTTATTATTTCCCTTCCAACTTTTCATAACTTCATGCCATCTCAGTCTCCTAATTTTTTATATCATTTTTATATTATGAACATTTTACTAAGCTTTTTATATTTATTATAAATAAATTTCAACCTATGTCTCTATGGTAGTTGAAACATGGTTTTTACCATATGTTTATATCGATCTACCTATTCTGTTTCCTTTTAATTACAGTAATGCTTTGTATGAAGCTAAGATTAGGCCATGTGGTGAACTTGTGCAGGCACCACTACTTCTAAAGTTAGCCCTTATCTAATGGCTAATCAACTCGAGTTTCTACATGACCTAGCCAAGGCACACTGGCAACAGCTAGGAGTGTACACAGGAAAGTGGATTCTGAGGATGTTGAATCAAGCAAAATGAAACACATAGATGTTACCAGTATGGTTATCAATAATGTCATCAGTAATGTTACCAATAATCTCATTGATTATAGAATTCAATACTTTGGCAAAGACTCTAGAAGATAATAGAAAAATGAAGCTATAGTGGTCTCAAAAATGTAGAAAAAGCAATGGCCCACACTAATGAGGCAAAAATGCCAAATTGCCATGGTAGATGATGGGAGAAGTAAAATGTTCATAGTAATGGGCATGTTAAAGTTGATATACCTATCAGAGGAATTGTGTTTCATGCAGGAGCTCAAAGAATACTCCATATACCAATAAGAAATGTGTGGTTATTGGGATGTTAGTACCAACAAGAAATTCAGTGGTTAGGATTGGAAGGAAAGCTGAAATCTCACTTCCACTTTAATACTTGGTTCAAATTCTCTCCACCCCAGGAAGTCTAGTCTACCTTCAACTGTTCATCCTCTATTCTAGGTCTTTACTCTTGTCTTTGATATCTTCCCCCTTTATATCTCATCACATATTCTTGGGCCTGACATCTAGACAACCTTTAATATAAATGTTTACTGAATGCATGGATCCAAGGACATAGTAAGAGGGGAAAAGTACCTTTTGATAGCTGGAGTTTGCTGTATCTTCTTTGTTTTCTTTTATAAATAACGATCCTAGGAAAGAGTTCAGTGGGATGCAACTGAGGAAGGAGAAACTTCTAAGGAGGAGTAGTCCCATGAATATAACCATCATATTGTATTAAACTTGAGAAAACTGGAATCATTGCTATCTGCTGAGTTGCCAATTTAAATATGACCCCAGAATAGAGATCCCACATTTGGTTTTTGATGCTGAATTTAATTATGCTAAACTTCTGCCATAGCACCATCTCCCTGGGGCTTTTAAGTCCCATCTGCTTATAAGCCAGTCCCTAGGGTACAGAACTCTGAAGTTTGCTGCATTTCTTCAGAAAAAAGAGGGAAGGAAATACCTAAATAAAAATTCCTACTCTTTGCTAGGAGAGAATAAGAAGGAATGCTGCTTGGAATATCTTTACTCTTAATACAGAAATCTATGGTGGTCAGGGCAATGGATGTAGTCTGGTTTTCATGCATTTGGGAGCTAGTCTCTGATTTGTCACTGAGTGAATGGCATCAAGTTAGTTAATTCTCCTCTCTTGGCCAGTTTTTCCTCTTTAAAGTTGCAGAATTGGTCCAGATATATTGCATCAAACGAAATCAACCTGCGTATAGTCTCTCGAGGTGGAGAACAGGACTTTAGCTCCACCACTTTTAAACATTTGATGGTGCTCAAAAGAGATGATAGAAACTAACAATTTTCTGATGTAGTATTAGCCTTTGACTTTTCTATTTCTCATACCCTCAGAATGGTTTTTTGTAACTCAGATAGGAAAAGAAAATTACCTGGGGGATTCAGCTATTTCTCTGAAATGTAAAAACTTTTTTTTTTTAATTCTTTAAACAAAGGGCAAAATATTAGCTCCTATTACATCTTGGTCATAGTTTTCTTATTTTCTGAAATTATATGTTTGATATATCTCTAAATTAAAAGATTATTTCAACATAATTGCCAAAATCTGACCTAGAGTCACATCAGAAAGGAATTTCATCTAAATGTAATTCTGAAATCACATCAGGAGACCACACAGGTGAAGAGATCAAGCTTTGTAGTTTATGGTGACAAAAGTTGTGATCAGATTAAAAAAATGATCAGAGATTGTAAGATTAGATGAAAGGGAAATACCCAATTCTAGCCAAAGATAAATACAGTGTGATATTAATATCATACAAAGTATACTTCAATTAAAGAATATTCTTAAGATAAAAAGAGGCATATCAAATGATAGGGTCAGTTCAGTGTGAGTATATCAACATATATGGGCATGCAATTAATAAAAGTGTTACAATATAAGGGAAGCAAAACTCAGAGAACTTGAGAGAGAAAGACAAGTACTCCATTTTAGTTGAAGATAGAACTCTTCTCTCATTACTGTAGAAAAAGTATACAAAAATTCAGTATAAATAGAAAAGACTTCAAAAACATTATGAAGTTTAAAAAAAAAAAAACATTATGAAGTAACTTGACCTAGTTGAAAATAGTAAGAATTTCCACACAAAAAGCACAGAATATACATTCTTGAAAAATGCCAATGGTACATTTACTAAAATAAAAACATACTCCAGGCCATACAACAAATCTCAAGTTTAAAATGATTGAAATGCTATGGAGTATATTATATGGCTGTTATATTATCAGTCATTAACTGAAAAAAGATCCATATATGTTATGGTTTTTATTTTTCTGTGTTGTGTATTTGATATATTTCTTAATTATAAAATATTGTAGCAAAACTGACAGAAAAGAACCTGCAAATACCTCAGGAAGTAATTTCATTTAACTGTAGGGCTCAATTCAACCAAGGGCTCCACATTAACATTTATATTAGAATAATAATTTTTAAAGGATTTTTCAATAAACAGATTGTTCACCCCATTTTCCCAGACTTGGTGGGCCTCAGAATCTCTCTTCAAATGGTATTGAAGATGTCTTCTGTTGGAAAGTTTTTAGAAAAAGCTAGTCATGACAAATAATTTTTGTTTTCCAAACAGACCTGACTTATTTTGCAAGTTGAGTGTACCCTTCTGTTCCAAGGATTCCTTTAATAATTTCCATCTTGTAACATGAAATCTGTGATTATGTGTGCTTCATCTACTAGAATTTCATCTTGACCAAAAATATTAGAAAACTATTAGCAATTCATAATCAATGTGAAGATCTCCAAGGAAGTCTCTTTTATTTCTGATTCTTCTTCTGTGCCAGTTAAGGGTTGTGACATTTTCCTTAAAGGTCAGAAGTGCATATCTAGTCAATCAACCTAATATTCTGTTTAAATACACCACGCATAAATTGCATTCAATTTCAGTATGTACCTGCCCACTTTAATTCAGAAACAGGTGGAAGACTCAAAATATGAAGAATTTACTCAGGGAAAAAATACCCATGATTCAGGTTCACATTAGGTTTACATTACAATCTAATTTTGGATTTCCCAACAAATGGTAACAAGTGATGAACAGTGACAGTCATACAAATTAAAATGAAAAAAAAAAACTATATAAATCTACTAATAGCTAAGATATTAATTTCAGTCTCAATATTCCAGGTAGTGAGAGATACTGAAAAATGAATTTAAAGAGTTTCTGCTTTCAGTTACCATGTAAATGAGTAGCATTAGGTATGAAAAAACACTTTATGAAATGTTTTCTAATTTTCATTGAGTACTCTCCTTAAGACAGGTAAGTGCATACATGCTTGGTTAATTCTCTCAACAGCTCTGCAAAATGTAGGAGTATATTAGGGGTCTATACAGTACCTATTTTTCTTTCCAGTGCATCTTCTTTATGTCTTTGATCATGGTTGATCTGAGTCTACCATCAATCATATTTCCTGATTTTCCAGCAGTCTTACTTCTGGAGGTAGCTGTTTGACCAGATTCTGACCAGTTATATGTAAGTGCAAGTCAGTTTCCATTGCTTATAAAACCCTGATCATGCAGAAAATATTTACATTTTTCCCAGCTTATAATACTTAGATTAAAGACAGGATTTATTCTTAGAAATACAAGACAGCTGGGGCCCCTGGGTGGCTCAGTGGGTTGAGCTTCTGCCTTCAGCTCAGGTCATGATCCGAGGGTCCTAGGATCGAGCCCCACATCTGGCTCTCTGCTCAGCAGGGAGCCTGTTTCACCCCCCCCTCTCTCTGCCTGTCTCTCTGCCTACTTGTGATCTTTAAAAAAGAAAAGAAAAGAAAAGAAATACAAGACAGCTAGCATTTTCCTGCATATATCTAAGAAAAACAGTTTCTAAAGATACCAATTAATCAAGACTTTACTTAATTGAGTTTTGAGCATTTATTAATTCATAGATTAAGAATTATTGCAAAGAGAAATATATTTTCTGATTTAAGATATTAAGAATCCCAGCACAAAAATGATGTAGAATAAGAATTATGAGAAAAGCAAAAGAGTATCTGTAAAAATAGAAAAATAAGACTATAGAGCAGACAGAGAGATTCAATTCTCTTTACAAAACTGAATAAATATTTTAATTACTGCTATAGAATTAAGAAACTAAATATACTGCATTCACAAATATATTGCATATATATATACTATAGAGTTTATACATGCACATGTTTAAAATACATATGATATATCAATAACCTGTACAACTTCAATAAATGCATTAATGGCATTACAGATAACCTTGTCATGATTAAATTGGAATAAATATTAGTTACCAGAATAGGTAATTGTGATATGGCCAGTTCTCACTGAACACAGGCAGGAAGGATCCCCATACACTGGACTCCTTATGTATAGGTATGTATGGTTACATGCATGTGTACTTGCACATGTTGGGGGATGTAAAGCACAATGTCAGTAACAGAGTAAGCAGTCAATATATGGTAAAATAGAAACCATATTTGAAGGTCAAACACAGTGTATGCTAGGTATATTCTACACATAGAGAGGTGTCTGTACTATAGGAGAGGAATCTCTGTTATTTAAGCCACCATTTTATAGGATTTTGTTATGGCAGCTTGAGCAGCCTACGATAGATAATATGTGTATATATATATATAGTCTCTTCTGAAGCTAAACGCTTACATCTCAAAGTAAATAATTTCCCCCTCCCCCCAAAGAGAAGATTTGTTTACATTCCAAGCACTCTCCTCCCTTTCTCAGAAAGAGAAGAGGGGATGAGATATTGGCTTCTTTATAAGCTCTGAAACTCATAATTTTGGGATTCCTCTCCTACATATGAGAGGTCTATATAGCATGCACTGTGTTATGCCAAGAGGGAAAGGCACAAGGGTTACTAGCCCTAAGGTATTCCGTAAGTAAATAGTTGGTTTATTCTAATCCAGAAACGTCATATTTACAGTCAGGAAAACATAAATTAATATGGATAATATATAATAAAGTATCCGGACTAGAGCCCTTGTCCTAGGCTCCTGGCAGGTAACCGCTAAACCCTTGTAATTTCCCAAGTGACAGGAGTGGTTTTGTTCCTATGCAGAATGAGCTGTTCAAAAAACAAGAGGCTGCTTAGTTAATTAAAATTGAAAGCACAGTCTTCTCGACAAGCTAAAGTAATAGGAACTATATTTAGACTCCCATCTAAAGCAATAACAATAACAAAACAGACAAAATAAGTGAAAAAATAATTTTCATGATACTAGGCATCAAGCAATGAAGGACAATGATCCCTAAGAGACGCAAAACAAATAAGGAAATCTCTAAAGTGTTTTCATATTTCTGTCTTAGTAAAGTTTCTGGGTCAGTGTTTAGGAAATGGGAGCACTGGTGTGTTGGTCAGTAGACTCCCTGAATTGAGAATGTGGAGCTGAGAGTCAAGGTAGGGGCAGAATGAAGAGATTACAAACACAGGGAAACTTCTGGAATGACACGTGTGCTCATTTTCTTGATTGTGGTGATAGGTTCATGGGCATATACATGTGTCAAGACATTTAGTCATATACTTATTTTGTGCACAATATATTGAATATAAAATAAACACCTTAATAAAAATATTAACAAAAATGAAAGGATATGCCCTTTTGGTGATTGAGATGACCTTAGAAATGAACTGTCCAGTTATTGAAGCATTGAAGAAGCATAATTACTAGTTACGTTGTCATTTGATATACATAACACAATAAAAGTTGGTCATTTTTGGATCCTACTTTACTGCAAAAGCCACGTAAACTACTCCGACTCCATAACATAACATGTGCTTTCTGTGTGCTCCTAGCTAGACTGCATGCAATTTTTACTCTAATAAAACATCATGAACATAAAGTATAGCATGCCATTTGGTAAAATGAGCCTTCATATTGCTATTGAATATGATTCAGTTATCATTTGTTTTATATAACTAATTATAGTTTTTGTTGTAGTTTTATACATTTAAGTCTTCTTACTTCATAACCAATTTGACATATTTAACTATCATTATATTTCCTCATTATTATGTATTACTTTATGAACAGCTGTTCTCATTCTGTTTAACTTTTAGCAATTAACTGTAGCAACTCATTTATTACTGTGGGTCACTTTGCTCCTTGGTACTAAAAGAAGAATTCTGCTGAACTATAGAAATCTGTTAATTAAATTGCCATAATGAAATATTCCTTTTGGAATCTGGACATTTTACTATGGCCAAGCCCTGCATCTGCCTCTGTTGTTGTCCAAGGCAGTCACAAGCCCAAAACCCAAGTGACTGCAGAGAAATTATGATGCACTTAGCTTAAAATTCTGTGTTCAATGTATAATGTAACTCACAAGAGGGTTTTTATTTTTTTTAGTTTCAAATAAAAGTATTAACCAAAAGAAAGTTAATTTTTTTTAAAGATTTTATTTATTTATTTGTTAGAGAGAGAGAGAGCACAAGCAGACGGAGTGGTAGGCAGAGGCAGAGGGAGAAGCAGGCTCCCTGTGGAGCAAGGAGCCCGATGCGGGACTCCATCCCAGGACGCTGGGATCATGACCTGAGCCGAAGGCAGCTGCTTAACAAACTGAGCCACCCAGGTGTCCCAGAAAGTTAATTTTGATATAACAGTTACTGGAATTGAAATAGTCACCATAAGCAGGGCTACCATTCAGTATCATTGTGTATGTTAGGCAAGATAGAGATAGGAATACTAAAACTTTTTAAATAGGAATTGCATGAACTAACTTGCATGCTAGAATGTACTTCATTATAGCAGTGTAGAGTCAGTGTTTGGCAGGAATAGATAAGAAAGGAGGGGATCACAATCACAGTAATAAAGGGATCCTAGGAGATTTATTGGAGAAAAGTGACAAGTGAGAAATTGTCTCGGTAGGAGTGTCTTTGGGATGAACACACATACACATGCTCATGTATGTTTGTATATATACCTACATAAATTTTTATTGATCTCTTCTATGCTCTGCAAATGATTTAATAGTGCTATATCCAATTTCCTTCATGATTTCAAACCTTCAGTAAAATATGCTACCCACAAATCTATTAAGTTGATGAGCTATTGGGATTAAAAGACACCACGTTAAGTACCTGGGTGGCTCAGTTGGTTAAGTGTCTACCTTCCACTCAGATCATGATCCCAGGGTCCTACTCTGTGGGGAGTCTGCTTCTCCTTCACCCTGCCTGCTGCTCCTCCTGCTTGTGCTCTCTTTCTCTGTCAAATAAATAAATAAAATATTTTTAAAAAATGACAACACGTTTGCATTAATAAGGTAGAGAAAAGAGAACATACAGATTAGTGGAGAGGAAAAATTCCTCAAATTCAAAAAGAACATGGAATTTCAGTGAGGTTTGTCCAATGGATCCTTTCTGAAAATTTACAGAAATCTTGGAAAACACTTGGAATTACTATCAAATGTGAAAATAGTTCTCCCCATCTTTTTTTGTCTAAATATAAGAGAAAATGTGATCTCAAATAAGTTCATTTAAGTTTAGGGCTGTATTGAATAGAGTTTTAAGGGTTCAATAAAATACATGAAAACAATAGGTAAAAACTCTGTCATTATCAATACATTATCAATAGTTGATTATGCAGTATAGTTATTGGTAAGCAGAAGAAGGTATTTATTCCAGTTATGGTTCTTAAATTTGCTCAGCTTTGACTCAGGAAAAATAATTTTGGAATCCCTGAGTCTTATTTTATGTTTCTATATTATCAGTTTTTGAAAATTCTTTCATAAAGAAAGATACTTTATTTGTTCTGCTTTCTCCTACCAGATGCCAAATTAGTCTCCAGAACTCTCCTTGGTTTGCATGTAGTCACTTTTGGAACAAAACAAAACAAAACAAAATGACCCTGCTCTTGTGATTTAAAACAGTCTTAATAGAAACTCAGCTGAAATAATAATAATGACTATATTTTTGAGAACCTATCAAAAGCTGATATTAATAAATCTTAGCTTACTTTATTGTTGATATATACATGCAGACTACTTTTTCTTATTTTCATTTTATATAGAAATTACTTAGAGCATCTGCCATAGAAAGCAGTTAGAAAGACACATTTCATTCACATATTACAGGAAGAAAATAATCTTGCCAAAAGAGTCATTTGGTACTTTGTTGACTCTTTTAAGGCCAGAGGAACTTCTGTTCCCAGGAGCTCTTGATTGCCTTCTAGATGCTTGTCAGCATTCTTATTCTAAGGGAACAGCTTGAAATAGTGTGACAGCAACTCTTAGGGGAATTGTATGCACACTTTGCCAAACTCTAATGCCACTTAACTTCTTAGGTGTCCTGGGATCTTTCTCAGATGTTTGTCTGTGTATCTGCTTGCCTCAGTCAATACTCTATTTCGTGCAGCAGTTTTGTAACACTGAACCGTGAAATGGTATTACAAGTTTTTCCAGCCTATTGCTTCCTTAAAAGACAAGGAGTCCCAGTACATAATGTTAATAGAAAAATATAGAAAATAAGTCTGTTTAATGATTATGAATAAAATCAGTCTTGTCTCATATTAAATTTAATGGAAAACAGTTGTCACCATCACTAGTATATCATCTGGTTTTTCTTACTGGTTTAGTTGGATTTTCTTAAGGAGCCACTGACATCATTGCATGCATTGCTGACTTTTTACATTCTTCCAAATGGCTTACAATTCAAGTTTTGATATGCATGGGTTGCTTAGATCAGCTCTCAGAAGGCAGGTGAATTATTACTAAGCTCAACGTAGTGAGAGATTCACAGAAAAGCAAAACAAAACAAAACAAAACAAAAAACCTGTCCTTGCCATTTCAAGAAACGCACTGCTGGGTTTTATATGGTTCAGCGAGTTACGAAGGCTTCTAAAATTTTGATTGCAAGGTAATATCCCAAGCATAGTAAATACTCCAAATTAAAAATAGTAGCAATGTTTTACTCAATGGGCAAAATTATTGCCCATGAAAGACAAGGCTAATAGTATTTCTTTAATTATTAATTTATAACCACTCTTCTTCCCCAAACTTTCTGAGTTACATGAAGTAGTACTGATGAGACAGAAATATAATACAATGGCAAACAGGATATATCAGTATTTTATTCCAAAACCTCCTGGACTAATATGAGAGCTATAGTTTGGCATTACATTTATCTCTGCCGAACTACTTGGCAGTCAAGGATGGATCGATGGATGGATGGACAAAGTTTTAATATTTTCATTTCACTTGTAGTGGCTGGCATTATTTGACTCTTTAACATTACCTGCATATTGTGAGAAATTACTATACTCTCATTTAATTCTCTTAACAAATGTGAGATGTGTGATACCATTATCCTTATTGTACAGGCAAGAAGATAGAAATTTATAAAGGTTTATGTAACTTACCTAAGATCATCTGTCTCTGAAGGCCAAAAGCAGCTTACAAAATTGGAACATTTTGTTGCATGATGTTTGTGTTTATATCCATTAGAAAGTGCATTACATGAGGACTTTACATAAGAGCACTGAACTACATAACAGATAAGTTTTACCATAATTCTATTTCTATCATTGCCTTTATTTCAGTAAGGAAAATTCATTGTAAGCTATTGGCATACGATTCAATGTTCTCAAATCTGTTTTGCCTATCTCATCTTGCAACCAACAGTATTAAATAAATCAGAGTTCTTATGTGACTCTTAGACTCAGTTTTGACATCTTTTAAAAAGATATGTTAATATCGAATTGTGAAAGTTTGTTTTTATATATGAGGGAGAAAGTCTATGCAATTCGCCTCCTATACCAACCTTTTGTAAAAAAACTTAAGTATTTCCTTTTCACATGCCCTTCATAATTAAATAAGAAAAAAAAGAAATCCATGTATAAAATGTATATCTGTAGTCCATCCATATTATAGACTGTATAAATGGTTAGCCATAACTTACTGGTTTATTGAATTTATGGTTAGTGTTGAATTTGTTCATGATTAATTTCTATTAAGTTGATGTTTTAATGGATCACACAATGCCAATTTGTGAACCTGGGAACTATGTTCCTGGTATTAACTTTGTCTTATGGTTCCAAGTTAGGTTGGCCAAAAAAAAAAAACTTCCACATAATTTGGAAGGCAGAAGTGAAACAGAAGCATTACACTTGGAAGGTCACTGCTGTTAGATACAGGATCAACAATCACAGAGATGCTCATTGGGTCCCATTCAAAGTCATGCTTCCTGAATTTATGTTCAGCCAATCTTCCCATCCTAAGGAATGGCAGGCCCAGGTGCACCATCAGGTGCTTGGCTAGAGACCAACAGAGGCAGCACCTGCACAGAAGGAACAGCTTCCCATAGACTTAAATACAAAGTCTTCTGTTGTAATTTTATTTTATTCTTTTGGTGCACTTTTTTTCTTCTAATTTTCTTACACACTCCAACTTGTTCACTCTATCCAGGGCTTTAGATGGACAGATTAAGGACTCTTTTCTATAATCCTGGAATTTTCTTTTCCAGACCCTCACTTCCCTAATCAACTTCCATTGTATATTAAATCTAATTCTCTTATAACTCCATTATTCCCACAATATTTATGGTGATTCTCCTTTCAGTGAACCCTAACATAAATGTCCAAAATATTAAAAATTCAGCAATGTATATTTTTCATTCTCATCATTTTTTTCTTACTCTGTTTTATAAAACATTAGTTTTGAGTCATATTATTAGTGCTATTACCCAGTATATTTTTACTTTTTTTTTACTAACTCTTCTTAGTTCCACTGAATTACTGACTTAGACCTAAACCTGAGGTTTCTTGTCAAAAAGAAGGAGTACACAAGCTCACTCAAATTCTTACAGTCCTTCTTGCCTCTAGTTTGACATTTATAAGTCTACAGTGAAGACAGTAGGCTTGAAAATTATTTTCAAGTAATAGATCATTATTCCAGATAAAGCAGCAATATACAGTGTGGCTTCTGTGAATTATAGTACTCAATTCTTTCAGTAACCTTTCATTTTAAGTCAGGAATCTAAAAACACTGTAATTATCAAGTTTACATAGAATGATAAGCAGAATTCTAGTATAACTCCCAATGGTCCACAACATTAAATAATGCCCTCCCTTTTAGTGCAGGTGAAACTGTTGAATATGAAAGGACATTGATCTTATATTATGTTATGCTGTATGGTAAAATGTAATATTGCAAGTGGAATGAAGATCCATAATCTGTCTCATTAATAAAATATGATATTATCTAGTGGACCTGACCTAATCAATTGAGTTCTCAATTCAAGGTCTAAAGTTCAAAGAGATTCTTTCCTTGAAGAAGCAACCTCCATAAATTCTGCAGCTGAAAGAAAATGGATTCTTCCAAGTACCCCATGAGTTGGAAGTGGACCCCTAGTCTCAAGATAAAACCTCAGCCCTGGCTGACACTTTAATTTCAGCATCATGAGACCTTAGGCAGAGAACTAAGTTGGTGGTAATTTGTTACACAACAAATAAAAAACCTAACACGATCAGTGTTAGGAAGTTTACTGCCAAATCTAGGATTTGCATCCAGTCTACCCTAATTTCAAAAAGGAATTGCCGGGGGAGGAGTCAAGATGGCGGAGAAGTAGGAGGCTGAGACGACATCAGCCAGCAGGAGATCAGCTAGATAGCCTATCAAGCCATTCCGAACACCTACAAATCCAACAGGAGATCGAAGAGAAGAAAAACAACAATTCTAGGAACAGAAAATCGACCACTTTCTGAAAGGTAGGACCAGCGGAGAAGTGAATCCAACGCGACGGGAAGATAGACCCCAGGGGAGGGGCCGGCTCCCGGCAAGCGGCGGAGCACAAAATCAGAACTTTTAAAAGTCGGCTCCACGGAGGGACATCGCTCCAGAGGCTAAACTGGGGTGAAGACCTCACGGGGACAACGTGGACTCAGGTCCCACGGGGTCACAGAAGGATCGGGGGTGTCTGAGTGTCGCAGAGCTCACAGGTATTAGAGCGGGGAAGTCTGCTGCGGAGACAGAGCCGAGATTTCCTAGTGGTCTGTGACACGGACCGGTGCTCTGTGGCACTGGCCAGTGCTCTGAGCGAGGGGTCCCCACAAGATCCGGGGAGACTCCGACCCGGGAGAGCTCAGGGATCTACGGGGTCCAGAGACTCCAGGTGGGACTCTGCCAGAGACAGAGACGCTTGGTCACAGGCTGGGTGAGCTCGGAGCACTCCCAGAAGCCAGTGAGACGGGACTGCTTACGCACGATTTTCTCTGAGCGCGGTCTCTGGACGCGCGTGGTCTGCAGGTGCGCGCAGTGTCGGCAGGCCCGCGGTGTCGGCGGCCCGCGGGGTCTGCGGGCCTGCGGTGTCTGCGGTTGCGCGGGGCGGACGCGCGCGCGCACTCTCCGGCGCAAACGTGGGCTAGGGAGACTGGAGGGATTAAACGCTTTTCTCTGAAGGCGCACTGAAGACTGGGGCCCCTAGCTCTCGGCTCCTCTGAACCGGAGATTGGGAGGCCGCCATTGTCATTCCCGTCCTCCAGAACTCTACAGAAAGTGCGATCAGGGAACAAAAGCTCCTGAAAGCAAACCTGAGAGGATTTTTAGCCCGGCCCCTGGTAAGGGCGGTGCAACTCCACCTGGGGCAAAGACACCTGAGAATCACTACAACAGGCCCCTCCCCCAGAAGATCAAAGAAATCCAGCCAAGACCAAGTTCACTTAACAAGGAGAACAGCAGATTCTTATCTGGACAAAATGACAAGGCGGAAAAACTCACCACAAAAAAAAGAGCAGGAGACAGGACCGAAGGCTAGGGACCTAATCAATACAGACATTGGTAATATGTCAGATCTGGAATTCAGGATGACGATTCTCAAGGTCCTAGCCGGGCTCGAAAAAGGCATGGAAGATATTAGAGAAACCCTGTCAGGAGAAATAAAAACTCTTTCTGGAGAAATAAAAGAAATAAAGTCTAATCAAGTTGAAATAAAAAAAGCTATTAATGAGATGCAATCAAAAATGGAGGCTCTTACTGCTAGGATAAATGAGGCAGAAGACAGAATTAGTGATATAGAAGACCAAATGGCAGGGAATAATGAAGCAGACCAAAAGAGAGACAATCAACTACTGGACCA